>CM042840.1:110383025-110473651 GCA_023653725.1 Bungarus multicinctus
CTAATTTGGTGGATTTTCCTTTTTTTGGTTTTTTAATTCAACTGGGGAACCAATGATGATCCCATTTTCCTCCGTCTTCCGTACCATTTAGAGTAAAATACTTGTCCTGTCTCTCAGATACCTTTTTAACTAAATATCCTCTTTAAATTTATGTTATAAGGAAATAACTCTTTGTGAGAGTGTTCACTGTTGTTTTGGCTGTTTTTACGATTATTGTTAGTTTTCCTAATTAATAACGGACTTATTACCATCTCAGATTAATCTTGATTCAAATGAACTAGATGAAATTATTCTTGTGTCCGCAAATTTATAGTGGAGGTTAGCTTTGTGAAAAAGATCAACTTGGAGACCACAGTCCCCTTCAAAGAACATATGGACGGATAAAGGTTGGGGCTTCTTTATGGCAGGTAACAAGGTGCCCAAATTGGAATAATCATTTTCTAGGAGTACCCCACTTGTTACCCTGGCCAAAGGTACTGCCATGCATGATAGGCCGGGCAGCTTAAAATGGATTGTGGACAAGCCCACTCTGGTGTCTCTTACCCCTTCTCAGGTGAAACTTTGTCTACTGACAATGGAGAACATCATAGCATCAAATTTTGCCCCTTCCCTCTTCTTTTGTCTGGAACCAGAAGGCATGTGGGACTACAGAAACAGGTGGGTACCTTCCATTTGAAAGAAACATGGACTAAATCAAACTAAGATAATCTCATATTCAAACCATAGACGCTCTTGTCTACTGTCCCCAATGCATTTTGCAACTGGTGAACATCTTAAACCATTCTCACTTCTGAAATATGAATCCTTAGGAAGAATGTTTCCTTTCAATCTAAATCAAAATTGAACCAGGGGATTCAATTTTTGCCTACGATTCTATGGGCCTTGCTTGTTCGATGGCAGGCTGGTAGTCATCATGTGACTGGTGGTCCATGGCCAACTCAGCGGGCTGCGCGTGCTATGCTGGCCACCCCGCACTTCAACAATGACAATGCGCATAGACATGGGTATTTCCTACATCCTTCCCCCCCCCCCTCCGCCCTTGTTCTGACAAAACAAAAGCCACTAAATATCACGCTGCCTCATATTTCCTGCAGAATGGGTTTTGTGAAGGTTGCTCACTTCATAGCAGTCAACTTGCTCTCTCCTTGCTCCGTTAGGCATCCGCGTCACAAAGAGCATGTGAAGAGGCAGACAACACTGAGAACCTCACCGCACGATGCATTTTAAAAGTCCAGACTTTGCCCAAGACTTTCATGAAGTTCAGTTGGCTACACTCCCTCCTCTTCCCAATGATGAGTTTGGCAGTGATCTAAGGAATGTCTTCCCCCCCGCTCCGTACAACTGAACTTTAATCGCGTCCTCATGTAACGAAGTCCAGACATTAGAGAGAGATGGGTGGTGGCAGGTCTGACAGCGGTGTGTGATGTTCCGGTCGTGCAACCCTTCCTGTTGACAGCCACACTCGGCACCCTCTCTTTCCTCAGAGCGTGGGTCGTCTTCTCGTCACCCTCCTTGTGGAGGGACACCCCCCCCCACCGACTACATTTGTTCTCACTTCTCGGCCTCTTCATACCGCGCTCCTTAAAGTTGAGCTTTTAATTGGTCCCCCAGATATCACGCCCCCTGCCAGTGCCCACCCTCCCGAAGCACGTGCCTTGCTTCTCCTTGGTGGGCCACCTCATCCAGCCCGCCCGGCCAGCCAGCATGTAACCCCCTGTCCCCGGGTTTCTTGCCCCCCTTGTCCGCAAGATGCCTGGAGTTTGCTGCGTTCTTTCTTAGTGGCTGCTGCATCATCACTGCCAACAATAGCCATCGTCTGGTCGATGTGCTGGTCCCAGCACAAGTCCGACAGCTGGTGCATAGACTATGGCGGCACATGACCATTGGAGAATGGTATGACGCCGAATCAGTAGCTGCCTTTTTCGAAGCACAGAAAGCTTTCCCTGACTCAGAATGGCTTTCGTGCCTCTTTCTCTGCCTTTTTGTTCTATATTACCAAGGACGGATGAAGCAGCTGCCAAGTGCGGCTGCGAGAGTTAGTCCTTTTTCAGTCCTCCACTTGCCTCCTGTGCACAGGAAAGTCTCCCCGATCACTGCCTGGTCTCCTCTTCCCCCTGCCCTGTGGTGGCTATATGCGAGGAGGATAAAGCAGTGGCCCAAGGTCTGCTGTGAAGGCAACTCTTTTTCGTCTTCCAGCCACCTCTTTTGGTGCGAAGTCCCCCCCTGATCAGCCAGCTGGTCTCCTCCTCCTTCGCCATAATGAATTGGGTGTTCTTTTTTCATGCGGATTGCTAGCTGCGCCACACGAAAAGCACGCCTCAGCTGCAAGCCAGGTTGGAATAGGCGCATCCACTTGGATAAGGAACAAAATTGATCGGACGCGTGAGGCGGGTGGATGGTCCCTTGGGGGGTCTGACATGCACACGCATGTGGTAGTGACTGCTGTTAAGTTTTTTTTAAGAACATGAAACTATATTTGGTTCCATCTATGGTTGCAATCATTCCTAATGACTCGACCCGCCCTTTACGAAACCCCCCGCCATGAGGGGGAATGAGTTGGATACAAGAAGCAGGATTAATATCTAGCACGAAGCAAAGAGAGCATATGGCTTCTATGGGGGGGGAGTGTGGGCTTTTGTACTTGACTTCTTACTGTGGATGCTACTTGGCTACTGATGCTTCTACTCGGAAATGAGTTTCTTCTGTAACTATATTTCTCCATTGCTACATGGATGTATTGAAGATGCTTTGCTATTTTTGCCTGACTGGACTAGATGGCTAGTTATATACTCTATTGATGATGAACTGTGTTGACTATATGACTGAATCTGCCGACTGGCTTTATACTCATGTATATAAAACACTTTACCTTCAACCTCTGGTGCGTGTGTGACTCTATACTCTTTTGCACACTACTTCCGTTGCTGCATACCGCTTGAAGACAAAAGAAAAATCTGCTAATACTATCAACTGCACATGCAGTGTGAATGTGCACAGAGCTCTGGGACATGACCTCAAACTGCACCACAACTGCCACGTGGTGGCACAACTAGGAGAGTGACCGGGACAAGTGAGTGACTGAGTGACTTGGCCAGGGGTTTTCCCTGTGGCCAGCCATGGGTCACCACCAGTTCAGGGACACCATGCAAAATCACAGCTACCGGTTTGCCCAAAAGCGGTGCCAATCGGCTGTTTGTTTTCGAATACCACCTCTGAGTATTCTTAATCATATTTTTCTTCAAATACAATCAGATTATTTCTGAATAGTTTCAGATCATAATCTTTTTTAAATACCTAAATTTTGAATATATGCTTCTCTCTATCCTACCCTTGAATCAGGCTGGTAGGATTCAAATGCTTTTTAGACGATCGGTTATGTAGGCGTGGCTTAGGTGGTGGATATGGCTTGGTGGATCATGTCTGGTCGTTGGAATAGCTTGGTGGGACATGTTATTGGCTGGGAGTGAGCCAACTCAATATCACTCACATCGAGGCACGCATCTCCTCCCTGGGCCACCTCTCATGACTGTGGGGATGCTTGCAACAGTTCATAAGTGTGGGAAAAATGGGCATAAGTCACTTGTAACTTTGCCAAGTGCCATTGTAACTTTGAATGGTCACCTCCACACAAGCAAAGTACCAGCAAAGGAAGGGGAAAAAACAATCCAGAGACGTTCTGAGACAGGAAGATTGCCAAGGAAGAGGGAAGGTGTAGTGTATAAGGGGGGGTTAATGGAGAGGCAGTTAGTTTTCGGTGTAGCAACACCAGAAATGTTTCCTTCTGCCTTCCTTACCAGGATGAGGCCAGTAATTTCTTCTAACAACCGGTTTTTCTTCCGAAAACTGCTTAGAATGTTAACAGCCGTTCTAGAAAATTTCGGTGTGAATGGGTTTAGATGATCCACCCCTGCAGATAGTCCTCACACATATCATTTCTTTACAATGATCATTTGAAAAGTTACAATGGTGCTGAAAAAAAACAATAGTTTTTTTTTTGTCTACAAGAAAGTAATGTGCTTTCAAGTGTTGCAACCCACTGCCCTACATATTTACAATGGTACTTGCAGCCATCCCAGAGACATTTGATCATCATTTGTGACGCTTTCCAGCCATCCTTCCAATAAGTGAAGTCAATTTTGAGCAAAATAACTAAGACCGCATGGGTTCACTCCCCCCCGACCCTAACACTAACTCACGTAACAAGCAACAGCCCAAAAGGTCATTTTTTTTTTTTTTGAACCATTTATCCACGACTTCACTTAACAACAGTTAATTCTGACCCCAATGTCATTGTAACTTGAAGAGGATGCTATCTGTATAGCACCTTTAGAACAGGTTGGGATCAGAGAAAACCTGAAACAAAAAAAGCTGAAGACTATCAGTAGTCTTGCTCAAAAAAGTATGCACATGGACACCTGTGTGCACTATTTTTATGGTAACTTGAAAAAAATAATGAAAACTGCATTGAATAAGACTATAGTATAAAATAAAAAATTGTCAGAGTAAAGAGTATTAGATCAGTTATCAGAACAATTTCCAAGTCCTTTTGGCACCTTTCAAAAGCGTGATTGTATGAGCTTCCATGTTGGGAAATACTCTCTTTATAGCATGGTACATGTGAAGAATGTACAAGAGGAGAGAGGTAAACAAATTTTCTCTATTTTCCCATTAGGGTAGAGCAAGCTTTTTTTTTTGAAAATCCATGCGGAAATTTAAGGAAATAATTAACAGGAGCTGAGTAATTGCATACAAGACATTATACTCAAGTTACATGTATCTCAGAGATTCACTGTTGCACTTACTTATTTACCATACTACTGAGCTTTACTGCAATTCTTGCAAAGAGTAATAAATAGCACTTTGGATTCATCTCTCAGATTTGTGTCCAGTCCTCCATCTATCGGTGTTCCTACCTGGCGAAAGCTATGGTGCCACACCACTTGGTTCTCATCAATCGTCACTCTCTTGCCTGGGGAAGCCATCACCATCAACTCTTCCAATCTTGACTCTCATAAAGGAATTATTTGGAAAAATGACTAAGTTGGTGATATCAAATCCAGTATTTAACTCTTTGTGCTTCCCCAAAAAACATGTTTCTCTGGCACTGTTGTTAAATGTCACCCACTGAAGAAAGGGATGCAGCTGCATTGGAAAAGACATAGACACAAAGAAATAGTTTAGCTAGTTTTCCATCCAAATTTGAGGGATTTTTTTCTCAAATTCATGGATCATCAAGTTTTCTCACTACAGCCCATAGTCACTAACAGAGGATAGCACGTTCAGTACAGCAACTCCAATAACAGTTGTGATACTTGTATTGTGGTGAAGGGACATGAAACTGTAAGCAAATCTGCTTGGTGGAACGAAAACGTGCACATACATTGTGGAGCAATATTTTGCAACTCTGATTCTCTCTAAGAAAAGGACTCACCTGCCAAGCATGCAGATCCTGAAGCTTCAGTTTCTCCCTTTCCATTACTGCTCTGTGTTGGACTTGGACAGGTACAAGGCATGTAAAGCATGTGCCACAACGTAGACAGCATTGTAGACACTGTAGCTGTGGCCGGTCATGCTCATTTCAAAAGCCAAGGAGGAAGGTTCTCCAGTTTCTCTTGTCCGCTGCAGGCTTCACTGGTTATGTTTTGCCATCTTGGAATCTGGAAATAAACATCTGAATGTTTATGTCCAGAAGTGCTCCAGAAAACTGTCTTCATTGATTTGAAAAATATCTCTTTGTTGGAGAAAAGATTTGAACCCTTGAACCTCACCCGAAGGAACTGTGAAACTTATAGAACCATGGAAAACATGAATATCCTCCCTCATTTGGTAGGACGTGGATGCAAAATCCAGCTGAGCAGTCATAATCCACACCTTGCCCATGGATGAATGAGTATTATTTTCCTTTCACCTAATCCAATTAATATTTGTAAAGAAAACATGGAGAATATTTCTCCATAGACAACAATAGCATTGGCTTTGCTTTTGATTATAACTTGATGAATGTGCATCCACTTTTGCTGCATATTAATGTATTCCTCTATATAAGTGGCTTTGGGGATTCTCTCTGAGAAAGCATAACAGTTTCCTCTTTGGGAAAGCAGAAGCTGGAGTTTCTGCAGAAATATCTCTCCACTTTCATTATCCACAGCAAGAAATCCAACCCATCTCCATCTAAAATGCAGAAGTAATTCAACAATGCCAGTATGTTGGTGAGCTTCATTTGAAACCATTCGGTAGAAAAAAGGTGTCTGAATTTGATCATCTGGAGCGAAAGAACCATAACTGATCTAAAAGGCAGAGAAGATTGATTTCTGGCAATTGTGATAGATGAAATTTGGATTTTTATTTAGCATACGGTTATATTAATGAAAACACCTAATTCAGCGATAAGCAGAAATGTAATACATCAGACTAATTTAATAATAATATGTTTCCATCTTTATTTAGAGATGAAGCTAAAAATGGAGTATATTTATTGTCTTTTTAAGAATAACCCTTGAAGCAAAGAAAAACATCAAAAGAACAGAAACCTACAAAGATATGCATCCAACAACTGCATTACATTCCTTAGTTCTGTGACATTTTATCTAAATATATATTTTTGCAGAAATTGGGATTTTTCATTTCATTTTTTTCTAAGTGCTCCAACATTGAATGCAATGTATTTTTCTAAAATGAAAGAAAAGGGACTAACTTCTTCCATAACTGTGCATACAATGTCTGATTACAAACCGTCAGACATGATTTATAACTAAAGATATGCAATATTTTTGCAGAAATTGGGCTGGAAATAGTTTTTTTCATTTTTCCCCCTAACTGCATTGACTCTGAGTTCAATGGTGTAGATCCAAAATGAAAGAAAATGGAGTTAACGTCTTTCACTATTGCCAAAGGTTTACAAGTTCCTCTAATGATACACAACTTTTGA
Source organism: Bungarus multicinctus (assembly GCA_023653725.1). NCBI lineage: Eukaryota > Metazoa > Chordata > Lepidosauria > Squamata > Elapidae > Bungarus > Bungarus multicinctus. Next base: position 110,389,954 of record CM042840.1, read on the forward strand.
TTAAAAGAAGGAATAAGATAAACGAGGTATGAAGTCACCAAGCTAATTTCATACTTGGGGCATGTTGTAGATCATCAAGATTGATGACATGTGCAGGGATGTATCAAAATCTAGTCCTCCAATGACTGCCATAAGATTTTTCTGCATGTTACATCTGTAGTTGGGTACAAATCTATCCTGCATAGAAAGAAGACCAAGAGTAGCCTGGTGAGTCATCCTTTCACTGAAGTAACTGTCACAGATTTGGAATCCCAAGGTGACATTCGGTAAAATATTGGGGTTCCCATTGATCTCCTTGATAGCAAACACCAAGGCCAGAATGTGCTGATAATTCTTTGGCACAACCCTGGAATGAGAATAGCGCATCCAAGCAATTAACATTTCTTTTATTTAAACTGGGGTATCTTTCATTTTCTTGAGTTTCACTTGTTCCCTGACATAACTATATTCAATATTAGTATTACAAAAACTATGATATTTTTATAATCTTCATGATAATCTGTATCTGTTTCCAGGGTTAAGACTAAAATGAAAAGCTAATCAAATATATTACAAAATATCCTAAATGAGGTCCCAATGGAAGAATTAATTTTGCAAAAAAATAGCAGAGTGTCCAGAAATGGATATGTTCACACTAAAAATAAAGGAAAAAGAAGAATCTGACTATTACTCAGTTTGGCATAGATGGTACCTGTGGCTAGAAAAGAGAGATAAGAATTGAAAAGATGACTATATAGGAGAATTCCCAAGAGAGTGATACATAGATAGGTAGATAGATAAAATAGATAAAGATAGATAATAGTAGTAAATATAAATAAAGATAATAACTATTAGAGATACGTATGAATAGATGATGGAAATATAGGATAATACTGAATGTTAATGCAAATGCTGTTGAAAATGTAACTGATTTGAACTGGTGGAAAATAACAAAAATCATTTGGGAAAAAAACCGCATCAAAGTAAAGACATTGATGACAATTAAATCTCATAAAGACAGAGAAAATAAAGCATCCTATCAAAAGGAAAGGAATCCTCTGTCATTAAAAATCAAAGAAATGGTATTTAAAAGAAGCATGAAAATAATGAGTGAAGAAGACCATAGAAATGATTGCAGATGTTTGTTCTGATCACAAAAATATAACATAACATAAGTTGCATATGCACTATCCCTTGACAACTTGTACGTATTTATTAGTAGTGAGCCCTATTCTAATATGATGATCATAAACAATTGAACAGCCCACCAACATTTTTTATTTACTTCCATGACCACTTCTTCCCAAAGTTGTTCAGAGTAGTAGAAATTAATAACTAAGATGTAACATAAAAGGAATTAAATTGATATAGCGTAGCAAATTGTATCTAATATGAAAAGTTCTGAAGTAGTAATCAGCAAAAAAAAAAAAAAATCTAATAATAAAATAATAATCAACAATCTTTCATCACAGGAGAAATAACGGAAGTTATAAATATTGTGAATTGGTAATATTTCAATTTAATACACAAACATACACCAATAAAGATTAATAATGTCTCACTATGCATCAAAGTATACAACAAAGGTCTTCAACTTTCAACTCCCAGAATTCCTGAGTTAACATGACTAGAGGAGGAATTCTGGGAATTGAATCCACAAGTCTTAAAGCTGTCAAGTTTGAAGACCCTCGGTATACAAGGATGGGAATTAGTCAATTATACCAAGCAATGTTTTAAAATATCTTACAGGAGATTAAGAGTTTTGGAGATGGGTAGATGGTCTGTGAAAGCTTCATTGTCAAGAGAAGATAGAAGATGAGAGGTAAGCCCACCAATGATTAAGTCATCTGGCTGATCATACTGGTGAGGGATGTGGAGCAATTCGTTGATGCTGCATAAATTGACCTGTATTTGGTGCACCATATGAGGTAGCACTAAGAACATCAGTCCTATAAACCTTGCCATTCAGAAGGCAAATAATCTCCTACACAAGAGACACGGGCATGATCCTAGGTCTAGCAGCCTCTTATGATGGCACTTAATTGTTTGGTGTTGAATTCTTGGATCTGACTTGCAGTTGAAGAGAGAAACTGGGATCAGCCTCAATAGGATTTTATTAACAGCTGTTTCTGTTGTTGGAAGCAACATGGAGGGTCAATGGAGGCCTTATTGAAAAATTACAGGGAAGATAATAATAGGGTTCTTCAACAGCAGATGTCTTGGAAAAATAAGAAAATATTTTTACTGCCTTTTTCCTCAAATGAATTTCTTAGCTTTTTTGAAAAAAAAAATAAATGCATGAGACAAACAAATGCAGGGTGTTGGACTAAAAGAGCAAAATGGGGTATAAGATAGCAACACAAGAAATATCAGCCAAATGAAGGATTCCAGATATGTTAGTCTGCAAATTTTGTCATTCCTTCCAACAAAGATGGGAGGATGCAGACCTAAAATGTCTTTGTAGTTCTTTTTCTCCACCCAACCTCTCATCCACAGAGCTTCCCGTATTGAATCTCCTTTGCCCTCCTCCCATTATTCTGTCCTGAATTTTGGTATACTTGATGCACCTTACTATGAACCTAGAATGGTATTGGCTGTCTGTACATCATAATATATGAATCCCTTGGCTGAGAATTCAGTCTTTACCCATCATTTTTCACCATGTAAAAATACCTCCTCTAGTGGGCAGACAAACTCTGTGGTTCCTGCAGTTTCTTTTTCCCCCCACCCATGAGAAACTGCAGGAAGGAAGTGGAGAACGAGGAATTTATGTTGAAAAGGCAATACAGTTAGATGTTAGAAATGTGGGAAGACAGATGTTCCAAAGAGTCTCTCTGACTTTTTTTAATATAATTTTATTTCAGTTTTCCACATTTTAAAACATTTTAGTGAACAGCATGATTCCAGATTTTCACATTTTCATACAAATATAACTATGATTGCATACTCATCTTTCACATTTAGCTTCATATCTTACCAATACTTTACATACTTTCTATTATTTTATTTTTCCAAATACTTTCCTTCAGCTTAAACTTTAAATGACTCACAAACTTTTTCATACATTATACTTTTATACTTTTAGTCTGTCAGGTTTGCAATTTCATCGAATATTCCTATTTCATCATTTACAAATTCTAATTAAATTCAAACATTCCAAAAGATTTTCCCCACAATTACTAATTTGAGTATGCCATCCCTATAGCTTATATGTTCTTTTAATTAACTCCCCTTTATATCACAATAATCATTTAACTTTTAATTATTATCTAAAATAATAAATAATCTCCTAACAACCACATAACATATATACCTTTTAGGTCAGATTCCGCATGGTACTTTCCCTTTCCATTACATAAAAATATCAATAGTTTTAAAAAGAAAAATTAATCTATTCAATTCATCATACAACTGATATTTATTTATTTTATTTATTTATTTATTTATTTATTTTTTTCAAACTTTTATACCGCTCCCTCTCCCAAAAAGGGACTTGGGGCGGTGTACAGCCCACTAAAAAAACATACAATAAATATATAATAAATACGATTAAAAATAGATTAAATAATTAGATCCGGCTGTCTATTCAAGATTCAATTAAAATTAAAAGCTAATAAAACCCCAATTAAAATTAATTAAAACCAAAAACACAGTTACTGGGCCAGGCCAGCCTGTTTAAAAAATAGGGTTTTCACTGCGCGCCGGAAGGTCAGAATATCCGTCATAGCCCGTATCTCCGGGGGGAGATCATTCCATAGGGAGGGAGCTCCCACAGAGAAAGCCCGAACTCTCGGGGCCATCAGCCGACAGCGGCCAGGGGGCGGTACCCCAAGTAGGGCAACCCTGTGGGAGCGTACTGGGCGGCGGGAGATTGACGATGGCAGTAGGCGGTCCCGTAAGTACCCAGGTCCCGAGCCATGGAGCACTTTAAATACCATCAGTACCACCTTGAATCGAATCCGGTAGGCCACAGGAAGCCAGTGCAGCCTGCGGAGAAGTGGTATAACGTGGGAGCTCCGAGGGGCACCCACAATCACCCGTGCGGTTGCATTCTGGACCAACTGTAACCTCCGGAGACTCTTCAAGGGGAGCCCCATGTAGAGAGCATTGCAATAATCCAGGCGGGAAATAACGAGGGCGGACGTGACTGTGCGAAGTGCGCCCAGATCCAGAAAGGGCCGCAACTGGTAAATCAGACGTATCTGATAAAAAGCCCCCCTGGCGACGGCTGCAATGTGCTCTTCTAAAGACAGCCGTACATCCAGGAGGACGCCCAGATTGTGCGTCCTTTCCACGGGGGTCAAAACCTCTCCCCCCACGGCCAGCGAAGGAACCAGCTGGCTGTATCTGGGCGCAGGAAACCACAGCCACTCGGTTTTGGTCGGGTTGAGACGGAGCCTGTTATGACCCATCCAACTCCGCACGGCCTCCAGGCACCGGGACATCACTTCAACAGCTTCGTTGGGGTGGCCCGGGGTGGAGATGTACAGCTGAGTATCATCAGCGTACTGATGGAACTCCACCCCGAAGCCACGGATGATCTCGCCCAGCGGCTTCACATAAATGTTGAACAGCAGTGGCGAGAGCACCGACCCCTGAGGCACCCCACACAGTAGGGGCCTCAGGGCCGACCTCTGCCCCCCTGTCAACACAAATTGCGAACGGTCGGAGAGGAAGGAGGTGAACCACCGCAACACGGTGCCCCCCACTCCCAACCCCTCCAACCGCAATAAGATACTGTGGTCGACAGTATCAAAAGCCGCTGAGAGATCTAATAGGACCAGGACAGAGGAACAACCCCTGTCCCGAGCCCTCCAGAGATCATCAACCAACGCGACCAAAGCCGTCTCCGTGCTGTGCCCGGGCCTGAAACCCGATTGGAGGGGGTCAAGATAACTCGCTTCATCCAGGTACTGGATGATATTAATCTCATTACAACAATCCTCATAATTCATTTCAATTATATTCTATTAATTCCTTAACTTTAGTTAATACACTTATCATAATTTCCTTTTTTTCACATTTATTCCATTTATCTCTAAATATAATTTAGCAAAAAGAAAAAAAATCCCAATAGCAAAAAACTTCCAATCTCTTACTTTAGTAATCTATATTCCCTTATTTTCGAGTTTTTATAGCTTTTTGCTACATTTATACTACATTATCTCTATGTCTTTCAAATAAACAATTTCTTTTCATTTTTATTCGATTTCCATGTTTCTTTATTTCCTGGTCCTGTTTCTTGTTGCTTCTTTTCCTCTTTATTTCCCCCCTTCTTTTCATGCTCAAGTTCTTATCCCATTCCCTCTTTAAAGCTTCTTTCCACCATTTACTTTTCTGTTATTTCTTTTTAATTGTTTGGTTTTTAAAATATTCCCCTTTTTAATTGCCTCCTTGAACCTCAAGTTTTTAATTTCCATTATTTTCCCCCTTCACTTTAATATTCGTTGCTCCAATTGTACATTAAGATGGCCTCTTCTTTGATCAGCTCCCCCTCTTCTGGCCGTCCTTGTTGTTCATATGCTAAAATCGCCATTTCTAAAAATTGTAAAACAAAGCCAAATGATTTGCCTCTTTCTTGTAGTGTTTCTTTCATATTTCTAAGTTCAATTTTTAGTTCCAAAAGAGATTCTGCCATTTTTAAACACTTGTCTGTAAAATTTATTTCCAATGATCAGCTCTTATTAATTCCTCTTTAGGTTTTTCCAGATTCTTCAAATAGTCCAACATCCATAAGTTTAAGTTTATACCAAAATCTCCAAACAATCCCAAATTAATTTCTTCTTGCTTCTTTCTTTGTTTTAATGTTCAAAATTCTGCTTTCACTTTCAGGGTCTCTATTTGATTGTATCAAGTTTTCACTTACTTTGTATCAAGTCACATTTTTAAGGGAAACAGGTTTTTAAAGAAAATCATAAATAAATTCTTTGGTCACTAGATGGCCAAGTTGTCCAAATGTCACATTTGTTTATCCCGCCTTCCCTCTATTTACGGCTTTTTAAACTTTAAAGTTCCAATAAATCCAAATATCAATTACTATTTTTGTTTTGTTTTTTTGACATTTTCTATGTCCACTGTTTTAATTGTCTTTCTTAAAAATTCTTATAATTTTAATTCCGGGATACCTTAAATTTAAATGTTGTGCCAAATTATGCCAGTTTTCTTACCGTCCTCTTCTTCACTGCTCCTGCACAATCTTATCCTGATTAGTTCTTCCTCTTCAGGGTGGCCATATTTGACCACCACTACTGCCATCTTCAGACAATCACCATCTTTGGTCCATCAGTGAGGGAGATGTCACCAGAAGCTCAGAGTCCCTCTGACTTTTGATGGGAAGTTACACTTTCCATCTTAATCTCATTTTTCCCAGGGTACTATTAAAGATAGTTGTACTGTTTTTCTTTCCTTGGGTTTCTATTTCCATGGGTGGTGACATTCTCCAATAGGGCTGTTTGATTTTAGTAATATTTTCTGTTTGTAAATTTGAACTAATTCATCATTTCTTCACACCTGCACGCCTATTCTAGCTAGAAGGAAATGAAACCTGCAACTGCAGAAAAGGCACATAAAAGCAGCCAGGGAATGATTGAGAAATAACAATGTGATGGTACTGTTCAGAAAATATTGAGCAGTCATAAGTGGTCAAGGCAGGCTTGAAACAACCTCCATTGGCAGAAAGGCTGTTGGTAGCAAAACTGGGCTATTTAAAATAAATGTAATAACCTATCTATATATTAAAATCCCTTATAGACAATGCAAAGATTTCTGAAAGCTCAGTTTTTTCTCCTAATAATTGTAAATTAAAATTTTTATAATCTTTAGAGATGCTACCATGATATGTGTAGAATGGGTTACATTCTGAAGGTAGTAATTCCATTCCAATCTGATTTTTTTTATTAATTTCATATAAATAATATAGCCCATCAAAATATACTTTAGTGATAACTGTTGATATTAACAGTGGCAAGAATAATCTGTTTTCATTAGAGGAAAATTTGGATTTAGTTTTTTGAAGATTTTTCATATTTGTATTACAAGTTGTGGGAATACATCTTGGTACCTAGAAGAACTTCACAAATTCACAAAGGCCTTTCAGAAATTAGGGAGGAACAGAAAGAGATGTTAAATAAAAAAACAACAATTATGGAATTAAAAAGAGTGGTCAGAAAGCAGAAAAACAAGAGGCCAGGTCCAGATGGATGGCCAGCGGAAATGTATAAATGTATTTATGAATGCCTTGAATTAGTGATATTGAATGTGTACAATGAGGTATTGGATCTTGCCAAGTTACCTGACTCATGGAGAGAAGTGAATATTTCACTAATCCCTAAAGAAGATTTAGATCACAAACAGATCAAAAACAACAGACCAATTTCACTCCTGAATGTAGACTATAAAATATTGGCAACAATAATGTCAGAAAGGCTAAAGTTCATATTAAATAAACTTATATAGACTGACCAAAATGGTTTCCCACCTTCTAGACAAATAAGAAATAATACAAGGATAGTAATAAATGTACTAGACTAATATGAGGCCCACGCGGATAAGCAGGCAGCATTAATTTTCCAAGAGGCCCAGAAAGCGTTCGATAACCTCAGCTGGCAGTTCTTGATCCAACAGATTGAAAACATGGGATTTGGAACTAAATTTAAGAAAATGATAGGCACAATCTACTCAAATCAAAAAGCTAAGGTAATTATAAATGGGAAGACCACTGGAAATTTTGAGATAATGAAACGTGTAAGGCAGGGGTGTCCAATGTCGCCTTTGCTTTTTATCTTGACTGTGGAAGTGCTTTTCAATCAGATTAGGCAAAAAAGGAAATAATTAGACTGAAGAGTAAAAAAGAAGAATATAAAGTACATGCGTTTGCAGACGATTTGGTCTTTTTTGTTGAAGAACCAATGGAATCAGGGATCTACTTATTAAAAGGATTAAAAGAATATGGGGTGGTAGCAGGATTAAAAATTAATAAAGACAAAATGAAAATAATAACCAAAAATTTGACAAAAAGTCCAAAAAAAGAATTGGAAGAGAAACTGGGATTACAAAGTGTTAAAAAGCTTAAATATCTAGGAATTTGGCTAACAGGAAGATGCTCTTCCATAAAAGAGGATAATTGCATGAAATTATTTTTACAGATAAAGAAAAATTTGATCAAATGGGAGAAATTGCAATTATCACTATTGGGCTGGGTAGCGGCCATAAAAATGAATATATTACCAAAATTATTATATTATTTCCAAACAATGCCTATAAAATTGAAATTCTTCCAGGAATTAGATAGGACAATTATGAAATTTATATGGATGGGGAAAAAAGCATGAATAAAATTGAAGACACTACAAGATAATAGAATCAGAGGTGGCCTTGGACTCCCAAAATGGGAAACATATTATCAAGCAGCAATTTTACTACCGTGTTTCAACAATATGCCCCCCCCCCCAATAGGAAGACCCAGCATGTTTTCTAGGGATAAAATGAAATTTAGCCCCTCCCCCCAAATTCAGGCCTATTTTAAAACATGCAAATTTGGGGGGGATGGCAGTGAGGGAACTTGCCTTTAACAATGCCCTGCGGGCAGCCACACCTCATACCAGCCGTTTCTAACAGCCAATCATGGCTGAGCACAGAGTGCTTCCTATCCCTGCCAAGGTCCTTTGCTGTAGACCCGGGTATGGTGCTGGTTGCAGGCTGGGTCAGCAGGCAGGTGGCGACCTCAGCAGGGCACTTTAAATTGTGGTAATTTCGGCACCCGCCGCTGCTGCTTCCTCTGCTGTTCTTGCTTTCCCTTTGAATTCCTCCACCGGCAGGGTTTCAGCCACTTCTCGGATGTGGGAGCTGCTTCCATAGCTTCCACTGTTCCCGCCAGCGCTGGCAAGAGAACAGCGGCAGTGCCAGCAGGAACTGTGGAAACTTTTCAACTGTTTCTCAGGTGGGGGAGCTGCCTCTGTGGCTTCCACTGTTCCCAAATACGAGGGATATTTAAAAAAATGATTAGATATGAAGAATTACTAGATGAACAGGAGACCTAAAAACATTAGAAAAATTAAAAGAACAAGGTATAACATTAGATTGGTGGACATATTTGCAAATTCAAATCAAATTTAAGAAAGATGTAAAGGGACAAGGGATAGATAACGACCTACAAAAATTGGATCAAATCTTGACAGCAAAAGATGCAAAATTTATATAACAGGAATGTATAATTATTTACTGGAAGTAGAATTAGAGGAAGAAATTGTAAACGGATCAATGATTGCCTGGGCAAAAAATGTAGGCTACAACATAAATCGTGATGAGTGGGAAAAAACTTGGACTGAGAATTGGAAGCTGATTTTGTCGATGGCATTTAAGAAAAATCAATACAAAATGTTTTGCAGATGGCACTTAGCGCCAGCAATACTGGCAAAAATGTATCCAAATATGAAACCGGAATGCTGGAAGTACAACCAAAAAAAGGAACATTTTTCCATATGTGGTGGCAATGTACAGAGGCTAAAAAATATTGGAAGAAAATACAGAGATGGCTATTTGAGATTATAAAGTATAGATTTAAATTGGAACCAGAAACATTTTATTAGGTATGATTAAAGGGCATTTGAGTAAAGATAAAGGATATCTTATTGTACATATCTTAACCGCAGCAAGAATTATTTTTGCACAAAGCTGGAAGAGCAATAAAACACCATCAGAAGAAGCTTTAATCCAAAAAATAATAGATTGTGCTGAACTAGACAAATTCACGATGGAATTAAAGGGCAAAGATAATTGTGATTATTATGCGATATGGGATAGGTGGCATGAATGGGTGAAGAATAAAGATAAAAATGATGTATAATCACAGAATGAGAAATGAGAGTTTTGTATTTTTAATTTTAAAGAATAAAAATTATTTTTAAAAAAGGAAAAACTTCACAAATCCAATGTATAATTTAATTGAAATTAAAAATTATTCTTGAAGTAATCTCTTTTACATTGATTCATGCAACCTTCAAAATCTGGGTTGTTGAGTTCAAACCTTTAGTTTAATCTATAATTTAGGCTGGGTGTGTGTGTCAAACTTGATTTCATTGCAGGAGGCATCAGCATTGTGGTTGTCCTCGTGGGTGCAGGTTGGGGTTGGGGGTAGAGGCAGCTGGCTAGTGTTGGAGTAGAATCCAGGGGTCTCCAGCAGTTGGGGCAGGAGGCTCATACCACGGGATGAGGTGAGGTGAGGCGACAGAGGGAAAGGGATGGGGTTCTGTTGCCACAAGGCAATGCAGGGGGTGGGGCAACTAGTGCTGGAAATCATTGACCATTGTGCTCTGGACACCCTAAGTGTGTGCTTTTGCTTGCGGCCGGAGAGCAGGTTGCCACTGTTCATCTTCTCATAGCTTCCTTGTGAGTCTTGTCCTTGGCTTGCACATGGAGTGTGTTCTCACACACTCAGTGCAGCTTGGCCCTGACATGGGCAGCCACTGCCACTGCTCAGAACACTCACTGTTGGTGCCACTTGGCAGACCCACCCATCCTGAAGAAGATGAAGCAGCCAGCTAGAAAGGCCAAGTAGTGATGGTAGAGCACGCCCAAGCCCAGCAGATAAAAGGCAGTCACTGCAAGAGGGGAAATCTAGATACCCATCCGTGTCATGGCTGACCAGGTCATGGATCACATGCCTCTTGTCTCTGCTGGGGCTGGGCAGCCATGGTGCTGAGGCTTTACTTCTTTCACATTGGGTGGGCCTGGTGCTACGGACAGCAATAGCCTAATAGACCTGCATTACCTAGTGGTGGTCTCAATGGTGGCAGAGGTCCACAGCAGTGCCAAAGCGCATCAGGTGTGCGAGGGGAACATGTTCCATGTGTAGGACAAGGGTAGGACCTGCAAGGGAACCGAGGAGATGACCAGCATGACCTGCTCTCCAAGCACAAGCAAAAACAGATGGAATGGAGTAAGCAGGCGATGGTGTCTGGCAGTAGCCACCCCACCCCCCCTGCCTCATCTTGTCTTGGAGGCAGAAACACTGAGGGGAAGCATGTGGTCCAGTCTGTAGGATGCACTGGACAATTGCCTATCGATTCTGGCCACATGGGATGGAGCAGGCATATCTGGTGGTCTGCATCATGTGCTTTCCATCCAGTCTCCCTGCTGCCTGTGCCAGCGCCGCTGCACCTGTTTCTTGGAGGGCCAGTCCGATGGTTGCAGCATGCCATTGAACCCCAGCTGCTGGACACCTTCCCCCGTGTGCAGACACACAAATACATGTGCAAGTCTGGGAGAAGGAAGTGCAGAGCCATGCAGAGGTAACAATGGGGGAGAGATCAAAATGGGAAGTCTCTGTCTGGAGCCCCTGGCAGTTTAAAAAAAAAAACTTCCCTTTTGTCCACCCTCCTCTCCATTGCCTCCATCCTGATGAGGAGAGGGTAGTTCTGCTTCTACCTCGCCTCCCCAAATGCCAGAAGCTACATGCCACTACTGCTTGCCTACCACATCCACCCCACAGCCCCTGCAATCACCTCGTTCCCTAAGTGTGTGCATAGGAGATGGTAAGCATGCGAGGGTTAGCATCCTGGTTGAAAGGGAAGCGCTCAGAACGTAGTTCCCAGGGATGCTAGGGCCCACACACTCACTGCCTCCTGTGCACACACCCAGGGGGTGGGACCAAGGCAGTATCATGGATCTAAGGCTGGTTGCAGTCCATCCCAGATGACTGCCATAGGTTGCAGATCAGTGTCCAGTCGCCTGGGGCTAGGCTGAAGCACTGTTGGTCAATCCTTCATTGTTTCCAGATGGCCCCGTGGACCAGATCTAATCACCTTTTTGCAATGGCTTGAATTGTGTTAGCTCCATTTTTTTAACCTGACAGTTGAAGAGAGACAAAGGTTTTAATTTGAAAACCAGTGTAAAATATATCAGCTTCTATGATGCATGAAAACATATTAGTTTGGTGACATTTCACTCCTGTTGCTCATCCATGTGTATTTCACTACTTATACATCTATTTCATATATTCTTTCGCAAAAAATGTAACAATACAATGGAGAAGAGGGGAGCTTCTGGGCAATAGTCTAAGTGATGTTCATTAAAAAAAAAAAACTAAAACTGTATTTTATTCAAGCATGCTAACAAGTCATTTTTGCATGCGATTTCACATAGGCATCAATTTCCCTTTCTCCCCTTTTTATAACACCATTAATTAATACAAATAAAGTTTAGATTTGCTAAAGCCATAAAGCTCTGGCAAAATAACTGTCAAAAAAGTGAAATAATGATAGGCTATTTTGTCAGTTTTCCAAAGATCAGCATGACAGGAAACATCAAGGTCAGAATATCCTGAAAGCTCTTAAGCATAATGTTGCTGTGAACTTCTAAGTTCATGCCATTTCTAATGAAAATCTGCAGTATTAAACCATTAACCACACTTCGCACAATCCTCCTCTTGCTAAGAACTCCCTTGCTTTTGATTCCTTTGTGCATCAGCTCAATACAAAGCATCTAGTGTCTCATCTAAAAAGCATCCTGTGGTGGGGACAAGGGAAATCTCAGGACAGCAGGGATATGCCATTGTCTATAATGTCATGAGTTTATGCTATGTGTGCTGTAATAGTATTGGAAATGTTTCATTTATTGCTCTACCATATCCATCTCAGATTCCGCTGTACAGTGGGATTCAAAAGACCTGGGCAGCATGGATCAGGTTCCTCTTCTGGGATATTGATATGTTGCAAAGAACATTTAGGATGGTGCTATAGTTTTCACTGGCACAGAAAGGTGGTTTCTTCTATGTTTTCCATGTTTTCCATGTTTTAGGTCACTAGCTAAATCAACTGCATGAGGCTGATGGAGGACGCTGAATTCTTAGTTATCTCACTGGCAAAATATACTGGCAGAATGTAGGCAGAAGTGATGCTGTCAGATGACATAGAGTGCATAGAGTCAAAGTGCACTAAGGGTATACAGCAGTAAGATTAGTATACTGTACTATGAACAGATCCATACATACTCTATAGCTATATGTTCCCCAGGTCAAACTATACAGGATAGGATTTCCATGGGGGAAAACTTAGCATTGGGAATTAAAAGATGCAATGCAGTACATACTCTTTTCTCAAGGATAATACAATGACATCTGAATTTCTGAAATGAATTCAATCCCGAATCTTGGCAGAACAAATCTCAATTCCACCAGGATTCAATGAGACCACTAAAGCTCAGTAATTTGTGGAGCCTATGATATAATCCCTGTGAAAAAGCCTGATTTGGGTACTGGACGGTTCAGCCAAAATGCTCACACACATATACCGCAATTCAGGTTCTGCAGCTGGAGGTCATTTGAAAAAAAAAGATAGGACACTTCATCAGCATTTCCGCTTTATTAGTTGCTCCTTATTGTTTAAATTGGGTCTGAATAATATAATGTAACACTTGGAGCCAAAGATGGAGCCAAGTAAACCAGCACTGGAGGCCAAGATGGAGAAGATCTCCACAGCAACTGTGTATTTCCCTTTTGTGCTTAAATAGACGGGAACGAATGATACCCAAACACTACAAAACACCAACATGCTGAAGGTGATGAATTTGGCCTCATTAAAACTGTCAGGCAATTTCCTAGCTAAAAAAGCTACAACAAAGCTGATTGTAGCTAGAAAGCCCATGTAACCTAACACACAGTAAAACATGGTGGCTGATCCTTCGTTGCATTCAAGTATTATTTCTCCAAAAATGGAGTGTGTGTCTTGATTTGGGAAAGGTGGGGAGATTCCCAACCATAAAACACAAAGGCCTATTTGGAAAAGAGAACAATAAAACACAATGGAAATGGCTAGTCTCCTGCCCACCCATTTCCTCATTCTGGATCCTGGTTTGGTGGCCATGAAGGCAAGAACCACAGTGATGGTTTTGGCCAAAATGCAGGAAACAGTTAGGGTGAAAATGGATCCAAAAGCCACTTGCCGGAGGAGACAGGTCATTTTTCTGGGTGGGCTGAGGAAAAGGAAGGAGCAGAGAAAGCAGAGCAGGAGGGAACAGAGGAGAGTGTAGGTCAGATCCCGGTTGTTGGCCCGGACAATTGGCGTGTCCTGATTCTTAATGAAGATGACCAGGACCTGGACTGTGAGCAGAGAAAATAAAACAGCAAAAAAAGCTAAGCTTATCCCCAGAGGTTCTTTCAATGAGAGGTAGTTGATTGTCTTCGGAATACAATGAGATTTATTCTTGTTTGGATAGTGATCTTCTGGACACATGGTACATACATCCATGTCTAGAAAGAAGAGATGCAAAATAAAGTAGACTAAGTTGATTTCCAATCTGTCTACGAAAAATTCTGGAATCATCCATTCAACCAGGCTTTCCAACAGAAAATTAAGCTACTATTTTGCTGGGCAGAAATGGGCAACACCATCCAACACCTCCTTCCGCCCAATGGAAGGACTAAATACACACACACACACTCACACACACACACACCTTTTCTTGCTGCATATCAAAAGCAATGTCTTATAACAAAAGCAAGTGTGTGCTTCATTTCAAGGGGCATTTTGTTTTAAACCATCTACTCTGAGCTCTGGTATGCTTCCTTTCTAGTTACTGGTTGCAATGCTATTTGGCTATTTTGTATTTGGATGAAGAGCTATCTGGTCACTTCTGAAATGATCAGTGCTGATGTGGTAGATTTTCCTTTTTTGTTTTTAATTCAGCTGGTGAGCCAATGAAGTGGTGAGTCTTCTAGCTGATCCCACTTCTCCTGTTTCTGTACCATTTAGTTGTTTGTATATGTTGTGCTTGATTCCCTATAGTTGAGTTGAGGTAAAAACAGGAGACCAAGACAAAATAAAGATTTATTCAGCAAAAAGCTACATTAGCAAAAAGCTTTTAATTTTGTGAAGGGGAAATAGTGATGGACATTTTTAACCAGATGAAAGATAAAATCGTAGTACCCTTCCTTTCTTCCTTCCTTCCTTCCTTCCTTCCTTCCTTCCTTCCTTCCTTCCTTCCTTCCTTCCTTCCTTCCTTCCTTCCTTCCTTCCTTCCTTCCTTCTTTCCTTCCTTCCCTTCCCTTTCTTTCTTTCTTTCCTTCCTTCCTTTCTCATTTCTCCTTCCCTCCCTCCCTCGTTTTCCACCAGAAGATGCAATGGGTACTGTACATTTAACAAGAGTTGTCAGTCAGTCATGTGCCCTTAGTAAATTTAAATTATTTTAGACTGAGAGTAACCATTTCTTGAGTATTCTCTATTATTTTAGCAGTTGTATGTGCTGACTTGTAGTGGTGCTGGGGTTAAAATGAAGTATTGCAGGCTAATTCTGCTGATTGTCAGCAGTTCGATTCTCCCCCGCTCAAGGTTTACACAGTCTTCCATCCTTCGAGATAGGTAAAATGAGGACATATTGTTTGGGGCAATACGCTGACTCTGTAAACCAATATGAAGTGGTATATAAGTCTAGTGCTATTGTTATTGCTTACTAGTCTTCCCATGAATCAAAGGATTGTTTATCAGCTGAGATTATCTTATTCTGGGCACTAAATTCAAGTGGGCTATGGAAAAATTGTCTTATTATAGTGGAGGTTAGCTTGTACAAAGGGTCTAATCTTGGAGACCATAGTCTTCAAAGAACAACTATAGAAAGGGAAAGTGATTTATACTTTCTTTCATGGCAGGGAAACAAGGGAAATGCACCAATTGGAATAAGCATTCTCTGGGAGGTACACAACTTGTTACCCTGGCCAAAGAACTGGCCTATGCATGTGAGGTTGACAGCTTAAGAATGCATTGTGGACAAGCCCACTCTGGTGTCTCTTACCTTTCTCAGGTGAAACTTTGCCTAGAGGACACGGAGAACAATCATAGCAGCAAAAATTTGCCCCTTCCTTCTTCTTTTTACTGGAACCAGGAAGGCAGCTTGGGTTACATACAGAAACAGGTGGTACCTGTCCATTTGAAGAAAAACATGGACATAAATCATAAATAAGATAAATGCTCATATTTGACACAATAGATGGTCATGGTGCTATTGTTCCCACTATCAGGTTTTACAAACAATTAGATCATCAACACTTTAATGAAATCTGAAGAAATTTAGATTGGAAGAATTGTTTTCTTTCAAGACCAAAGAAGTTGAACATAACATTTTTAAAACTGCTTTTTCTTCAATAGTCATTGTTTCTGAATTGTTTAAGATTGAGATATTTTCTTGAAGAAGAATGTCAGAAAACAATTAGCATTACATATAGTCGTCAATATCACCATTTGTTCAGTGACCATTTGAAGTTACAAAGAGACTTACAACATATAAACATGCTTATAAACATTGCAACATCCTGATCAAAATTTAGCAACTGCCCTATTTGGGGGGCTGGATAGCTGCATATAAGACATTACTCTCAAATTACATGTTATCTCAGAGATTCATTTTTGCACTCATTTTTTACCACATACTACTCCTGTGCTTTACTGCAATTCTTTGGAAAGAGTAATAAACGGCACTTTGATTCATCTCTCAGATTTGTGTCCATCTAACTGTGTCCTACCTGGTGAAAGCTATGATGCCATACCACTTGGTTCTCATCAATCGTCACTCTCTTGCCTGGGGAAGCCATCCCATCAACTCTTCCAATCTTGACTCTCATAAAGGAATTATTTGGAAAAATGACTAAGTTGGTGATATCAAATCCAGTATTTAACTCTTTATGCTTCCCCAAAAACACTGTTTCTCTGGCACTGTTGTTAAATGTCACCCACTGAAGAAAGGGATGCAGCTGCATTGGAAAAGACATAGACACAAAGAAATAGTTTAGTTAGTTTTTCCATCCAAAATTTGAAGGATGTTTTTCTCAAATTCATGGATCATCATGTTTTCTCACCACAGCCCATAGTCACTAACAGAGGATAGCACGTTTAGTGCAGCAACTCCAATAAGAGTTGTGATACTTGTATTGTGGTGAAGGGACATGAATCTGTAAGCAAATCTGCTTGGTGGAAGGAAAACGGTGCACATACATTGTGGAGCAATATTTTGCAACTCTGATTTCTTTAAGAAAAGGACTCACCTGCCAAGCATGCAGATCCTGAAGCTTCAGTTTCTCCCTTTCCATTACTGCTCTGTGTTTGGACTTGGACTGGTACAAGGCATGTAAAGCATGTGCCACAACGTAGACAGCATTGTAGACACTGTAGCTGTGGCCAGTCATGCTCATTTCAAAGGCCAAGGAAGGAAGGTTCTCCAGTTTCTCTTGTCCGCTGCAGGCTTCACTGTTATGTTTCACGATCTTGGAATCTGGAAATAAACATCTGAATGTTTGTGTCCAGAAGTGCTCCAGAAAACTGTCTTCATTGGTTTGAAAAATATCTCTTTGTTCGAGAAAGGATTTGAACCCTTGAACCTCACCCAAAGGAACTGTGAAACTTATGGAACCATGGAAAACATGAATATCCTCCCTCATTTGGTAGGACGTGGATGCAAAATCCAGCTGAGCAGTCATAATCCACACCTTGCCCATGGATGAATGAGTATTGTTTTCCATTTCACCTAATCCAATTAATATTTGTAAAGAAAACATGGAGAATATTTCTCCATAGACAACAATAGCGTTGGCTTTGCTTTTGATTATAACTTGATGGATGTGAATCCACTTTTGCTGCATATTAATGTATTCCTCTATATAAGTGGCTTTGGGGATTCTCTCTGAGAAAGCATAACAGTTTCCTCTTTGGGAAAGCAGAAGCTGGAGTTTCTGCAGAAATATCTCTCCACTTTCATTATCCACAGCAAGAAATCCAACCCATCTCCATCTAAAATGCAGAAGTAATTCAACAATGCCAGTATGTTGGTGAGCTTCATTTGAAACCATTCGGTAGAAAAAAGGTGTCTGAATTTGATCATCTGGAGCGAAAGAACCATAACTGAGCTACAAGGCAAAGAGTAATGATTTCTGGCAATTGTGATAGATGAAATAGGATCTTTATTTAGCACACTGTTATATTAATGGAGAAACAGTAGCTATTATAGAGATGTAATACATTAGTACTAAATTGGCTAAAATCCACAAAATGTCCATTATTATTGAAAGATGAAAATATAACTGCAATAGCTCTATTTTTGACATTATAGCAAACAAAAATGTAAGCAGCAAGTGAAAAATCATTAAAGTTTCATTAAAGCTCTCTGGAAAGCAATAGTAGAGATTAAAACATTTCTGAGGCAAGAAGATTTAGGGAAATATTGATGATCAAAAATTGGAAACTATAAAAGTAGAAAGTTTTAAGATCTGGCTCTGGAAGGAATACAGTAAGTTCAATAAATCCAGTACGCTGCTGGTATTGTACTTAAAATTATTTAGTAAAAACATTGAGGTATTTATCTAAAGATTATTGAAATGTAACACTGGGGTATATTTGCTAGAATAGTTGAAAATTAGTCTTTTGGGAGATAAATACATTTTCTTAATAACACTAGAATTATGTCTTCTATCATTGTTGGATGGAGAAATAAAAATATAGAAATAAAAAATAGACTCATCAGATTTAAAATTGAGGAAACAAAAGTATCTCTAGCCCAGGAATGGAAAGAAAATAGCATTCCAGCTTTATACCTTTGGTACTCCAAATTATTAAAAGTTATTCTAATGGAAAACCTTGCATGTACAGTATTTAAAATGTATAACCTCTCTTTAAATCTAAAATATTAAAATAAGAAAATAATAATAATTTTAAATAAGTTTAATAAAATAAGTTAATTTTTTTCTTCTTAAAGGAAAATCTTAAATTTATATAATTAATATACTTAATATATTAATTAATAGAATGTAATTAATATAGATATTTAAAATCTCACAAAATATATCTAAGAAAGTTATATAACATTATTTATTTATTTAATTTCTATGCCTGCTTATCTTAATCAAAATATACCATCGTAAATGCATTATTGATTTACAACTCCCCACTTTAAATTAACATTCACCTCTGCCCCATATATCCATAACACTGTTAAAGATAAATACCTCTTCAAAAATTCTGAATGTTTATCAATCTGAATAAAATACTTCCACATTGGATCTATTCTAGTATCTTATGTATTTACCAATCTAGCAGTTAAATAGTTTAGTTATTAAGTTTAGTTTAGGCACATACTTTTTTGCTGTAATGTTTAGATTAATGTTACATTTTATTTCAATATCATTTATTGATATATATATATATATATATATATATATATATATATATATATATATATAATTTTGTCAATTGCTTACAAGATAATAGGTATAAGTAAAAACATAGTTACAAATACATGGATACATATAAGAAAAAATAAAAAAATAAAAGAAACAATAGGACAGGGACGGTAGGCACATTGATACATGCACGCCCCCTACAGACAGGAAAGGGGTGAGGTCAATAGTAGACAGTCTAAGGTTAAAGTTTTTGGGGTTTGGGGAAGAAACCAAGAGTCAGGTAGAGTATTCTAGACATTGACCACTCTGTTGCTGAAGTAGTATTTCCTGCAATCAAGTTTGGTGCGATTAACCTTGAATTTGTATCTATTGTTTACTCTTGTGTTGTTATGGTTGAAGCTGAAGTATTCATTGACAGGTAGGACATTGCAATATATGATTTTATATACTATACTTACATCGGACTGAAGGCGGCGTAGTACTAGGTTTTCTAGGTCTAGAATTTTGAGTGGTGGCATAAGGTATTCTGCAATGAGTAGAAGAGTGGAGAACTCTTCTTGTGAAATATTTCTGGACTTTCTCAACTGTGTTAATCTCAGATATGTAATGTGGGTTCCAGACTGATGAGCTGTATTTGAGTATTGGTCTAGCAAATGTTTTGTATGCTCTAGTTATTAGTGTAATATTACCAGAGAAAAAGCTATGTAAGATTAGGTTAACAACTCTTAATGCCTTTTTGGCTATGTAGTTACAGTGGGCTCTAGCACTTAAATTATTTGAGATGAGTACCTCAAGGTCCTTGATAAAGTTTGTGTCATCAACAAGGTCTTGACTATTCAGCTTGTATTTTATTTTTTTGATTTTTTTTGCCAATATGCAAGACAAAGCATTTACTTGTTGAGATCTGAAGTTGCCATTTGTTTGACCATTCTGATACATAGTCAAAGTCTTTTTGAAGGGTAGCAGTATTGTCTGTGATGTTGAATAGCTTTACATCATACAGTGAAGAGAACACAGTTGCTCTTGATATGATCACAGAGGTCATTTATGTAGAGTATGAAAAGAGTTGGTCCTAGAACACTGCCTTGGGGGACACCACTGTTGACAGGTACAGAATTTGATAGGACGCTCCCAATTTTGACCATTTGTTGTCTGCTTGACGGGAATGCTTCTATCCAGTTATGCAGGTGTCCAGAGATACCATAAGATTTAGTTTTAGGAATAGTTTGTCGTGTATCACTGAATCAAAGGCTTTACAGAAGTCTATGTAGATTGCGTCTATTGCTTTGTCCTGATCGAGTTGTGTAGTCCATACGTTTTTGCAGTGTAAGAGTTGAAAATTACATGACAGTTTTTTCCTGAAACCAAATTATTAGAGAGTAGGTTGTTTGTTTCTAAGTGGAGGATGATGGTTTGGTTAATAATTGATTCCATGACTTTACAGGTGATGCAGCATAAAGAGATTGGTCTGTAATTTTCAACTTTTTGAAGATGGGGATAACCGAGGCTTCTGACTATAGTTTTGGCAAGGAGCTGGTCCTGAAAGATTTTTCAAAGATTATGCTTAGAGGTTTGGCTATGCAGTGAATAGCTTTTTTAAGAAGTAGGCACATATTCCGTCTGGTCCAATAGATAGAGATGGTTTTAGATTGCAGAGTGCTTTTTCAACATTGTCTTCTGTAAAATCAATATGTATTAGATCATTGTAAATGTCTGTGGTTCGACTAGAAAATACTGGGCATGATCCATTGCTGTTTACAAATATTGAGCCAAAGAATGTGTTAAAGAGGTTGGTTTTAATAGTGTCGTCGTTGCAGTCTTTAGGTCCTTTCAGGGGTGGGATGGACCTTGAGTCTTTTAGTTTAGTTTGTTGCTTACAAAATTGTAGAAAGCGCGGGTGGAATTGGTGCGCAGAAGATTTTCTTCTTGTTTAATGTGATAATTGGTGGCATAAATTTTTGTATCAGTTTTTGAAGTTGGCAACGTGGCTAGATTTGTTTTTCCACCACAGTGATTTCTTTTTGGATTGAAGCTTCCATATTGTTACGGGTAATTTGTTTTTTCTGGTTTTGGGAGTTATTACTGGTACATATAGTTTGATGACTCTTTTGACTTCAAGTAAATATATTCATATATTCTTTTATAGTCTTAGTAGCTATTTGCCTGTTTATGAAACTAGGTACAATTTACTAAAAAACTATGGGGGGGGAAATAAGACTTATTTATGTCTACATGAAGAATACTAGTAGTCAACGTCCATTGAACAATATAGAGTAGAACAGAATTCTTTATTGGCCAAGTGTGCTTGCACACACAAGACATTTGTCTTGAGGCCTTCTTCACTTGCAAACTTTTCCTCTTGCTCTAATATCAATCTGATGTCATCTTCGTTTAATCTAGTCTATAAATCTGGTTGGCTGAAGTTGTCCCTTTTTAAGTCAGAAATAAAAGTACTATTTTCCCCCTTGCTGGAACACAATAGAGAAGAAGCACCAGGATGGGTAGAGGTTTTTAATTTTGTCACCTTTTATCACAAAAAGAAGTCAGATAATTGCAGGGATATGAAGAGTCAGAACATAAATCAGAAATGAGCAGAGCAAATATCATGTTGATATAATTTCCTGGTACCATAATAAGGGTGGGATTCTACCAGTTCACACCTATTTGCTAGAACCGATTGTTAACATTCTAAGCAGTTCGGAGAACTGGTTGTTAGAAAAAATTACTGGCCTAATCCTGTAAGGAAGGCAGGAAAGAAACATTCTAGTGTTGCTTACAGAAACTGCCTCTCTGTTAACCCTTATTACATTCTTGGCAGGACTAGACTTCCTGTCTCAGGAACTTCTCTGGAGTTTTTTTCCCTCCTTTGCTGGTACTTTGCTTGTGTGGAGTGACCATTTAAAGTTACAATGACACTGAAAAAAGTGATTTATGACCATTTTTCACACTTACAACTGTTGCAGCATTCCCACAGTCATGAGAGGCCAGGCGAGGAGATATGTACCTCGATGTGAGTGATATTGAGCTGGCCACATCCAGCCAAGAACATGACCACCAAGCCATGTCCACCCAGTCACATGACCACCAAGCCAAGCCCACCACCTAAGCCATGCCCAGAACCAGTTGTTAAAAATTTTGAATCCCACTCCTGTACCATAAGGATGCGTGGAGAACAGATCACTCAATAATAGGTAAATATCCCCTATAAGTAAAATCAGCCCAACAGACTAAAGCTGGGTTATTCATGTGATTAGCCTACAATGACTGCATTTCCAACCATTAGATATATGATATATACTTAAAGTTATGCAATAGTTTTGTAGATATTGGGCTGGACATAGCTTTTTAATTATTTTCCCCTAACTGCATTGACTCCGAGTACAATGTTGTAGATCCAAAATGAAAGACAAAGGAGTAACATCAATGTTGCCAAAAGTTTATGAGTTCCTCTAATGATACATAATTTTTGATTAAAAGAAGGAATAAGATAAATGAGGTATGAAGTCACCAAGCTAATTTCATACTTGGGGCATGTTGTAGATCATCAAGATTGATGACATGTGCAGGGATGTATCAAAATCTAGTCCTCCAATGACTGCCATAAGATTTTTCTGCATGTTACATCTGTAGTTGGGTACAAATCTATCCTGAATGGAAAGAAGACCAAGAGTAGCCTGGTGGGTCATCCTTTCATTGAAGTAACTGTCACAGATTTGGAATCCCAAGGTGACATTCGGTAAAATATTGGGGTTCCCATTGATCTCCTTGACAGCAAACACCAAGGCCAGAATGTGCTGATAATTCTTTGGCACAACCCTGGAATGAGAATAGCGCATCCAAGCAGTTATCATTTCTTTATTTAAACTGTGGGATAATAGACTCTAAAATGCCTGAGTGCTGGTATGATATATTCTAGGAGATAACACTCAATATAAAGGCAGCACATTTAGGAGAATTTACATTTTAAAATAAATGAATAAATGTCAAAAAATGTAGTCAAAGTGGAATGTATTTATATTAAGTAAATAAATATAAACAGTATATACAGTATCCTTTGATAATTTGTACATGTTCATTTAGTAGTTAGCTCTGTTATGCTCTAATTTCATTATATGATCACAGGCAATATAATAATCATACAATAAACTTTTTGTTTATTTCTATGCCAATGTAGCCCAGAGCACTAGAAATTAATAAATAAAAAACCTACAAAGAATTATATTAACAGATTGCCTAGCACACTGTGACTAATAGAAAAGATTTTTGAAGTAGCAATCAGCATTAACTTCTAGTAATGAAAACAGAAATCAACCTCCCTTCATCACAGGAGAAATAGTAGAAATTATAAATACTGTAAATTGAATATATTTCACCTTGTGACTTATATCATTTTAAGACACAAACACCTACCTATTAGTAATCTTGTTTGCCTGATGTAAAGATTTGTTGACTGAATTTGCAAACTGTTTATTTGTACTGTTAAAGTACATATTTTTATAATTTTTAAATGACAGTATACAGAAGAGGAAGAAAATCCATGGGTTCAAAGAAATTTTATAAACATTTAAATGGAATTGTTGCAGATCCACTTTCTTCTATCAAGATATGCTATTTATTTGCATTCTCTTTTGATTTCAGTGGTTGTTAGTAAAAAACAAAAATTAATTGAAATATGTGTTCAACTCAAGATTTAAATTCTCCACTGTTAATCATTCTATCACAATGTTAAACCCTATAATAATAGTCATTGTTTTTTTAAATATCCTGTTTGCAACTTTATATATTTATGTGGAGATGAGCAATAACTTTAAAGTAAAATAAATTTCTTCTGGATCTAGTTTCAAAGAGGCTCCTGGAAAACATGCCAGCTTCCTAAACCTTTACAACATAAGAAATCAACAGCTAATCATTTTAGTTACATTGCAGTTATTCCTATTTCTAGGGTAGCTGGCAATATATTTCCTAAGAGGATTTTCATTTTAATCCAGAAGAATTAGCATTCAAAACAATGATATTTACACCAAATATATAGGGATGGGAATTAGTCAATTATACCAAGCAATGTTTAAAAATATCTTACAGAAGATTAAGAATGTGAGAGAGGGGTAGATGGTCTGTGAAGGCTTCATTATCTAAAGAAGATAGAAGATGAGAAGTAAGCCCACCAATGATTAAGTCACCTGGATGATCATACTGGTGAGGGATGTGGAGCAATTCGTTGATGCTGCATAAATTGATCTGTGTTTGGTGCACCACATGAGGCAGTACTAAGAACATCAGTCCTATAAACCTTGCCATTCAGAAGATAAATAATCTCCTACACAAGAGACATGGGCATGGTCCTAGGTCTAGCAGCTCTTATGATGGCATTTAAATATTGTGGTGTCCTAACTGAATCCTGGAATCTGACTTACAACCGAAGAGAAAAGCTAGGACCGGCCTCAGGAGGGCTCTCTTATTTTTTCTGCTCTTTCTGTTGTTGGAAGCAACATGGAGGGTTAACAGTCAATGGAGCCTTATTGAAAGATTACAGGGAAGATAATAATAGGGTTCTTCAACAGCAGATGTCTTGGAAAAAAGTAAGGAAATATGTTTACTTCCTTTTTCCTCAAATGAGTTTCTTAGCTTTTTTGAGAAAGCAAAAAAAAAATGCAACTAGACAAACAAATGCAGGGTGTTGGACTAAAAGAGCAAGAATGGGACAATATGATAGCAACACAAAAAATATCAGCCAAATGAAGTAATTCCAGATTTGTTAGATTGCAAATTCTGTCATTCCTTTCCAACAAAGATGGGGAGGATACTGACCTAAGGTGTCTTTTTGTTTTCTTTTCTCCACCCAACCTCTCAGTTCACCAAGGCCACGTTCACAGAGATTCTTTGCTGGGCTACCTTCCTATGTTGAATGCTCACCCCCCCCCCACCCAACACCACCACCACCATTTTTTCTCCAGAATTTTGGTATACCTTCTAACTTATGAATGGTTTATTGATGTTGAATAGTTTATATACATATATACATGCACACACACACACACACACACACACACACACACACACACATGAGAAACTCTTTTACATATAGTTTACATAGAGGGATAGAATCACGATCACATAAAGTGTTAATACCACTTTATAATACCTTGATAAGGCCACACTTAGAATACTGCATCCAGTTTTGCTTGCTACGATGTAAGAAAGAGTGCAGAGAGAAGCAACGAAGATGTTTAGGGGATTGGAGGCTAAAACATATAAAGAACAGTTACTGGAACTGGGTACGTCTAATTTCATGAAAAGAAGGACTAGGGGTGAGATGATAGCAGTGTTCTGATATTTCAGGGGCTGCCACAAAGAAGCAGGAGTCAAGCTATTCTCCAAAGTACCTGAGGGCAGGACAAGAAGCAATGGGTGGAAACTAGTCAAGGAAAGAAACAACTTAGAACTAAGGAGAAATTTCCTGACAGTTAGAACAATTAATCAGTGGAACAACTTGCCTCCAGAAGTTGTGAATGCTCCAACACTGGAAGTTTTTAAAAAGATGTTGGATAACCATTTGTCTGAAGTGGTATAGAGTTTCCTAACTAAGCAGAGGATTGAACTAGAAGGCCTCCAGTGTCCCTTCCAACTCTGTTATTCTAATTCTAATATGACTGTCAAATATATTATATGTATTCCTTTAATCAATATAAGATAGCAGTCATGGTTCTCCACACATGGTTCCATTCATGGTTCTCCAACATATCCAGGTTACAGTGGTTGATCCAAGATCACCATATAATGCTTGAAAGTTTTTCAACTGTATTTTATTCATGCACATTTTAATTGAAAAGAAAAATACAAAATTAAAAAGGAATGTAATTGGTCACATATATTTCAAATGCAAAAGTTTTCGTACCTCCTTAATATAACCACTGCTCAATTGTTTCAAAGAATGTCCAACTCAGAGAATCACATTTTGGAATGCATTTAACTTTTTTCCTGTAGATCATAAGTATTGCAATTATTACTTGTATAAATCTTCCACACCAACTTATTTTTTTTTTCATCTATGGAAGTTTCCTTGCAAACAGGAACCTCCAAGAGATTATTTTCTCTCTTTATGTCTCAATGGTCCTTTGGGGTGTCTTCAATAAAAGACTTGAAAGTCTATCTGGTCATGAATCTTCTTCCCCCAGCCAAATTCTGCTTGAGAATGGAAGTCTCCTTTTGACATTTATATTCCATCCTGACACAACTGTACCAAGACCCTGCTTCAACCCTTCTTTCATTCTTTCTGGACATAATGCAATCCCTGTTTATTTCATTATGTTTTAAAACTCTTATATACATAAAACCAAAATTTTACATATGCTAAAAAGCTATTTCAAAAAAGGCAATATCTGCCAAAGTTACATTTTTAGAAGGTTCAGACTCATTCACTCCATAGCTGTTCTGTGTCTAGATCTTGATAAGAATATTCCACATAAGAATATTCCATATAAAGCAAGGGTGATACCATAAATTTTGTTTTAGGGATTGTAACTGTGGACAATAATACATATTCCAAAAGTTGATGAAGGCAAGAGGTTCAGTTCTCTTCCCCAGCTTACATTATCACTTTCATTCTGCATATCACGATTTGAAAAATGACATATGAATGTTTATTCCTAAAACAACGATGCAAAGATTTCTCAGCTGAATATATTTCTGGAATCCTTGTACCTCATTTGACTGAATACTAAAAATCATGGAACCATGGAATATATTTATGTTCCAGATCTTTTTTTATATAAAATTTAAGGGAGGAAAAAAAAATAGAAAGCAGCTTTCAATTTCTTTACTAGAAAATATAAGCACCATTACAAAATATCTATTCATATATATTTTCTATTCTATATTTTCTAATAATCAAAGTTACAAATCATAACTGTTTCATGAAAAAGTGTATAAGGGGAGTCCAGTCAATCATAAATGTAGATATTGTTTTTATCAAAGAGCGGGGAACATAGTGGTGCAGAGATTTAATGACACTGGAGCTGCTGGCCAGAAATGGTCCTTACTGCAATGGTTCAAGCCCAGCTCCGTGAAATGGAGTGAATTCCATTTCTTGATCACTAGCTCCTGCCCATCCAGTAGTTCAAAAGCATGCAATATTGCAAGCAGATAAATAGGTACCACTTTGGTGCTGGGGGGAACTAGCTACATTCATGTGTGCAAAGATTGGAAGCTGGCTCTGGACTTGGCTGGACATGAGGTATCATGACACAAGGCGAGGCAAGACTGGTGGAGGAATCCGGAAGAGCCAGCAACCTGAACACCCAAGCTAGTTAACTGTTGTAAAGCTAGTTCACCACCTGTGGTGCATCAAGGATAGGCACACAAGGAATGAAATAGCAATTTAGGCTGTTTAGGCCATCAGGACTGCATTGTGTCTACCATGAATATTTCCCTGACATTATATGTCATACACTGAATAATAACAGATTGAGCCATTTCTGCAAATTCTATCACCATCCTTTTTGTTAGTAGTGCATAGCCTTTCCACTTTTGAGATAATAATTTCACTGCAATTGTCATATATAAACAAAGTTCCATTAGTCCCAAAGGAAAGGTATCTTTTTTTCAGTTTTACTTTAACTTTAAAATTCTTCTGAATTAATGCTTGTATTTGTATCCAAAATGTTTTAGTTTTTTTACATATCCACCAAATATGATCAAATGTCTTTCATGTTGTCTACATTTCCAGCAAAGGTTCAAAATACTTTCATATATTCTGGGTAATTTCTTTGGTGATGCTATACTAATGATACATTAGTTTACAAACAAATATCTTTAAAGCTAGAACACAATATAAATTTCAATCCTTTCAGCCACATATTTTCTCAATGGTAACGAACTCTTTCAAATCACTTTCATTTAAAAAAAATCACTTTTGATCCAGGAAGATAAAAGTCAGAAATCACCTTGCAGCTGGCTTTCCAAAACAGTAGTGACCCTCTAAACTTTGGAAAGTTTTGGAGAGTATCAGGCTTCTATTCCGCATCAGACGCCACTCCCATATTCCTGATTTTCTGATAAAACATTGATGTAAAATCTGAGTAGTCATAATAAATACCTTGCCTATTATTGTTCATATTTCAACTATATTCTATACATTCATTAAATATAGTCAATAAACTTATCCTAATTTCTCTTTTTTTCACATTTATTCCATTTATCTCTGCATATAGTTTAACAAAAGATGAAAAAATAACGAAAAAATATCAGTTCCAATCTTTCATTTTAGTAATCTATATTTTCCTACTTTCTAAATAATTTGTTACTACTAATACATTTATTCTGAACCTCATTACTTTTCAGAATCCCTTTTCATAATTCTTAATTAATCATTGTCTCTGTTTTTAGATAAACAATTACTTTTCATTTTTATTCGAAGTCAGATTCCACATAGTACTTTCCTCTTCAATTACATCAAAGACATTTATAATTTCAAAAATAAAAATTAATCTTTTCAATTCATTATAAAACTGATACTAATCTCATTACAACAATCCTCATAATTCATTTCAACTATATTCTATAAATTCATTAAACATAGTCAATAAACTTATCATAATTTCCCCTTTTTCACATTTATTCCATTTATCTCTGTATATAGTTTAACAAAAAACAAGCATTCTAATAACAAAAAAAATATATCAGCTCCAATTTTTCATTTTAATAATCTATAACTTCTTACTTTCTAAATAATTTGTTACTTCTAATGCATCTATTCAACATCTTATCACCTTGCAGAATCCTCTTTCTTAATTCTTAATCATTGTCTCTGTCTTTTGAATAAACATCTTTTCATTTTTGTTTAATTTCCATATTTCTTTATTTCCTTGTTCTATTTCCTTTTACTTCTTTTTTCCTTCTTTTTTTCCTTCTTTTTCTTGCTACAGTTTTTATCCCCCTCCCTCTTTAAAGCTTCCTTCTGTAATTCCCTTTTCTGCTGTTTCCTTTTACTTTGTTTGGTTTTCAAAATATTCCCCTTTTTGGTTGCGTCCTCAAATCTCTAATTTTTAATTTCCATTCTTCTCCCCCTTCACTTAATATTTGTTGCTCCAACTGTTCATGGCCTCTTCTTTAATCAGCTGCTCCTCTTCTGGTACTCCTTGTTGTTCTTCATGCTCTAAAATTGCCATTTCTAAAAATTGTAAGGCAAAACCAAATGACTTGCCTCTTTCTTATAGCATTTCTTTCATATTTCTTAGTTCTATTTTTAGTTCCCAAAAAGTTCTGCCATTTTTAAACACTTCTGTTATGTGTGTGTGTGCGTGTACATATGTGTATGTGTGTGTGTGTGTGTGTGTGTGTGTGTGGTATTAGCTTTGTTTGGGTATTTTCCCACGTCTTTATAGTTGTATATATATTATATATATTGTTATATAATATATAGTTGTATATAATATATATATTGTTTATATATAGTTTAAAAACACAACTATAAAGACATGGGAAAATACCCAAACAAAGCTAAATACCATACATATAAATACCCGCGAAAACATAAGAAAACACGCACACACACACACACACACTCACACACACACACATATATATACACTTTGTGTTACAACACCCTGTTAAGCCCCAATTAAGGGAGAAAGCATACTGCTTTCTTTTCTGTCTTTCGGCTCATCACCAGAGACCATACCGACAGAAAGCTATTTGTTTCGTTGTCTTTTTGTTTATATGTGTGTAAGGTTTTGAGCTGATAAATAATTAAATAAGGGAGACTAGGATAGATCTATTTCGAGCTAGTTATCCCCGCCCACTCACTCCTTACCTGGTAAACTTGCCTGATAAATTGCTATTTTTCCTTTTTCCAACCATCATCTGTTCTGCTATGCTGGAGATTTAGATTAGTTAGGAAGCAGGAAATGGTTGGATTTCTTGCTTTCTAGCTAGTCTTTAGATCTTCGGCTCAGCACAGCCGAACCTCCCTTAAGACTGAAGGTTTGCTTGCAAGCAAATTCAGTGCAGAGTCAAGGCAAGCAAATTTGAGAGAGTGAGTAGCTGATGGCAGATAGATCAATCACTGAATGATTCTGTGAGCAACTCAATTTGCCTGCCTGCTTTGCCTGATTTTGGGTAAAAGTTTCTCTTTTTAAATAAAAAATCATTATTTATATATTTATAATATTTACATACAAGCCATGCCCAGCCAGTCACATGACCACCAAGCCACACACACAAATTATGCCATGCCCACAGAACCAGTTTGGTGATCCCTGAGGTCCAAAAGGTTGGCGACCTCTGCACTAGATGGCACTCTCTGCTATAACCAAATTCTGCCCTTTCTTCCCCTCACTTTTTCTCTCTATTTAGGGCTTTTAAGTTTCAAAGTTCCAATAAGTCCAAATATCAATTACTATTTTTTATTTTTTTCTTTGGCACATTCAAGTTCAGCTTTAGTTATGCCTGTTTAGTGCCAGGATCCAATTTATCCAATTTAAACAGATATCTTTTTCATCCTTTCAAAGGTCAAAGCCACTTTCAGCTGTCAAAAAATTTTTCTTCACTTTCTCTGGCCATCAGTTTAATTATCTCTCGTAAAAATTCCTTAAAATTTTAATTCCAGGGTACCCTGTGTTTAAATGTTGCACCTGATTAGCTGTCTTCTTCTTCACCGTTCTGTACAATCTTGTCCAGGTTAGTTCTTCCTCTTCAGGTGGCCATATTTGACTGCATCTGTCTTCAGAGGGGAGTAAAATGCCTAGCCAGGGAGGGGAAATGTGGCTCCCTCAATCCAGCTGGCAGTCTCCCCCTTCTTCACCACCCCTTCAGGTTGGTTCTGGCCTCAAATGCAGGTGACTGGGGCCTTCTGACGGGAGAGCATGGATCAAAGCCACGGATGATTGCGGTCTCCAATCCGTCAATGAGGAAGACATCACCGGAAGTTCGCTTCTCATATATAAATTTGTGGAGCAAACATTTTAGTAGTTAGCAGGTGAGTAGAGTGCTTAGGAGATGAGAAAATATGATATGTTCAAGACGAAGATGAAGCCTTTATAGACAAACCACATTCCTAACCACTTTTAGATTATTATTATTATCTACAGCCAAATATAGACTTCTGTTTTCTGAAGGTCTGAAGATTGACAATGTAGATATAACTATTTTGAAATAAATTTTGATTAGAATTGTACATAAAACTAAAGATTATTCTTTCCTGACTGAAATATTACAACAAAAACAATTGGAAAAAGTTAAAAGGCATAGACTTTACTTTCCAACAAAAGAAATTTAGATTGTTTAAAACTTAGAATTATCCCAGAGGAGAGGACACATATGAAAACATTCAGGAAGAGATTATCCAAGCCCTGGCAGATTTCCTTAGTCGGCAAGTAGATTTTCAAACAGAGTTTGACAATATATAGAGAATCAAGTCTCATTAGTCTATAATAAGAAAAGTTCCAAGAGATGTCCGGGTGTATTTTGTAAGGCAAATAACAAGAGAACAAACTCTTCAATGACATTTCAAATCAAAACTGAAGATCAATAATTTTGATTTTGAAAGAAATATTTTGAAAGAAATTTTTTTTTAAAGAAAACTTTATTGAATTTTATTACAAAAAGAAAAGAAATTTTTTTTAAAATATATAATTCAATAACAACTGTTTGTGGTGCATTATCATATAACAGTCATTTGTGTGATAGTGATAATTTATACATAGCTATATTCTTATTCTATCTATGTTCTATATTTAATAATCATCTATCCTTAGTCTGTCTCCGATCTATCCAATTGTACCATTGTTCCCATACCTTATAAAATATTGAAGATTCCTTATCTTTTAAACTCAATGTTAATTTATCCATTTCAGCACAATTCATAACTTTTTGTATAATCAGGTGTGAATGACTGTTTCCAACACTGAGCAAAAGCAATCCTGGCCGCAGTCAATATATGTAATAATAAGTATTTTGTAGTCTTTACATATTTTTTTTTAAGATCCCCAATACAACAAGCTCTGGTTGTAAATCTAATTGTTCATTGGTAATTTCCTGTAGCCATTTTTGGATTTTTAGCCTCTGGGCAAGACCACCACATATGATAATATGTTCCCTCTTTTTTCCCACATTTCCAACATGTGGGATTCAGTTTAGGGTACATTTTCGCTAATCTTGAAGGGGGTAAGTGCCACCTGTAAAACATTTTATATGCATTTTCTTTGTATGTTACTGATTTTGTTAATTTATGATTTCTATTCCATATAGTCTCCCAATCTGCTAACTTTATATTATGTCCAATGTTTTGAGCCCAGGCAATTATACATCCTTTCACTACTTCTTTTTCCAGTTCTACTTCTAAAAGATACTTATAAATTTTAGTAATATTTTTTTTTATCTGGTCCTAATAAGATTTTATCTAGTTGTTGTGGTTTCAAATATATTCCATAGTCTTTTATATCCTTATTGTATCGGCTTTGTATTTGAAGATAAGCCCACTAATCTATTAGCAGCCCTTGTTCTTGGAGCTCTTGTTTTGTTTTTAAATTTCCATTTATATCCAATAGATCTTTATATTTTAACATTTTATTCAGATCTAGGTTATTTGGGTGAATCATCGCTTCCATTATAGATAGCCAAATTGGGATTTTTATATAATGTTTTTTTTTAACCTTGATCCAATTGTATATCAGTGAATCTCTGATCAAATGTCTATAAAAATATTTTTCTTTTGTAGGACCTATTTCCCAAAGAAATGCATGCCATCCCCTTTGAAGGTCATAACCTTCTATAACTAATATCCTTTTATTCTTTAAATTAATCCAGTCTTTTAGCCAAACTAATGCTGCTGCCCTATAGTATAATTCCCAATTTGGTGATCCAAAACCACCTCTGCTCTTCATATCTTGTAACAATTTCATTTTTATTCTGGGTTTCTTACCCTGCCAGATGAATTTTAATGTCATTCTATTGAGATTATCAAAAAAGGTATCTAATTTAACTGGGATGGTTTGGAATAAATAAAGAAATTTTGGTAATATAGATATCTTTATGGCTGCTATTCTTCCTAATAATGACAATTGCATTTTCGTCCAAAGTTCTAAATCTTTTTGTGTTTGTTGTAATAGCTTATTATAATTGTTTTCCTTTATCGTCTTGCAGTGTGCTGTCAGCCATATTCCCAAATATTTAATTTTCCTTGTTGTTTGAAGTCCTAGCATCCTTTCTAATTCTATTATTTGTAGATCTGTTAGATTTTTTACTAAGAGTTTTGTTTTCTGTCTATTAATTTTTAATCCCACTCCGTATCTTTCTAGTTCCTTAATTAATATTGGTCCTTTTTCTATTGGATCTTCCATAATAAAGGCCATATCGTCTGCAAAAGCTTGCAATTTATATTCTTCATTTTTTATTTTTAATCCTTTTATTTCAGAATTTTGCCTCACTCTTTCTAATAATATTTCTAATGATAATATGAAGAGAAGAGGGGACAATGGACAACCTTGTCGTACTCCTTTTTCCATATGTATAGTTTGAGTATTCTCTCCATTTATTATTATATTTGCTTTTTGTACTGAGTAAATTGCCATTATAATATTCTCAAATTTAGTGCCAAAATTCATATCGTAAATTTATTGAATCATAAATTGCCAATTGAGATTATCAAAAGCTTTTTGAGCGTCCAAAAATACAACAGCTACCTATTCCCCCGGATGAGCTTCATAATATTCCAAAACATCCATTATTATTCTTAAGTTGTTTCTAATTTGTCTATTTGGGAGAAATCCATTTTGATCTGGGTATATGTACTCATTCAAGATTATTTTTAATCTGGTAGCAATAATAGTAGTAAATATTTTATAATCAACATTCAATAAAGAGATTGGTCTATAATTCTGTATCATCCTGGGATCTGAATCCCCCTTCAGGATTAGCGAAATTAATGATTCCTTCCATGTATCTGGCATTTTAGCAGATGTTATTATCTCATTAAATAAATCCACCATTATTGGTCCTACCTGTTCTTCTATTACTTTATAAAATTCTGCTGAGAAGCCATCAAGGCCTGGAGTTTTGTTACTTTTCTGGATTCTAATTGCTTGTTTTAATTCTGTCATAGATATATCCTTCGTCAACAGTTCTTTCATCTCATCCTTAATTTCACGAGTACTTTTTTCCCTTAAATATTTCCTTATCTGATCTTCATCTACTCTCTCCTTTTTATACAGCTTCTCAAAATATTTGTGTACAATCTTTTTTCTTCTCTATTGTATGCTGATAATTTCCGCTTTCATCTTGTAATTTGTAAATAGTTCTTTTCTCTTTCTATTTTTTGAGCTTATAAGAGAGCCATCTGCCAGGCTTGTTTGCGTGTTCAAATTCTATTTGCTTAGTTATTTTCAAATTTCTAATCAATTCTTCCTGTTCCATTAAATTGAGTTTATGTTTATAATAAATCAATTGTTCTTGGATTTTAGTCTTTTGTGGTACTTCCTGTAATTCAGTTTCTAATTTCTTAATTGTTTGGTATAGGTTGTTATGCTGAGCGTGTTTTTCTTTATTTTTTTGAACGGTATAAGATATTATAATTCCCCTTATAA
This sequence comes from Bungarus multicinctus, assembly GCA_023653725.1. Taxonomy (NCBI): domain Eukaryota; kingdom Metazoa; phylum Chordata; class Lepidosauria; order Squamata; family Elapidae; genus Bungarus; species Bungarus multicinctus. The sequence continues at coordinate 110,424,667 of CM042840.1, forward strand.
CGGCCTTCATCGCATCCCATAAATTTTGAATAGTTGTATCTGAATTATTATTTTTTTTAAGATAGAAATTTAATTCTTTCTTAAGTTTCTTTATAAATTCCTCATCTTTTAATAGTTGAGAGTTTAAAGTCTACCTTCTCCTTGGTTTTTTTCTTACCCTGCCAATTAATTTTAAGAGGATTGTGGTCTGCCCAAGTGTTCGATATAATTTCTACTTCTGTCACATCTTGTATTAGATCTCCACTCATCCATGCCATATCAATGTGCGACCATGAATGGTGGGGTTTTGAATAAAAAGTAAATTATTTCTTATCTGAGTTTAGTTTCCTCCATACATCTATTAAATTTAATTCCTTAATCATTTCTACACAAATTTTAGGTAATTCTCTCTTCCTTTTTTCCCTTCTCTTCTTATTTCCCCCATTATAATCTTTTTGATAATCTGTTACAGCATTGAAATCCCCAATAATACAAATATTTTTTCTTTCCAATTCAATAATTTTAGCATATAAAGCTTTATAAAATTATTTTTGGTTAACATTAGGAGCGTAAATTACTACCAGTAAGATTTTTTTCAAATTTATCTGTATTTCTATTGCCAGAACTCTTCCCTTGGGGTCTGCGAATAATAATATTGCTTTTATCTCTTCTTTAATATACACTGCTATTCCATTCTTTTTTTCATTATCTGTGGAAGCTGTAAACACTGTCCCTAATTTGGAGCAAACTAAATAATTTTCCTGTGCTTTCAAAATGTGTGTTTCCTGTAAACAAACAATATCTACATTTTGTTTTATCAACTTTGCCAGAGTCCTTTGTCTTTTTATTTTTGAGTTTAAACCATTTATATTAATAGATAGGAGTTTCACCTCTTTTTTCATAGTTCTAATTTGTCTATATCTTTATCTCTTAATTACTTTCTCTTTAGTACTCTATGTTTATTAATCTAATATCTTCTCTTATTGTTATTGAATGATTTTTCTTATTTTTCTTCTTTATTTTAATTAATCTTGTTCTTCTTGAAGGTTTGGCTTTAATTATTTCTTGCTCTTTGCCTTGTAGTTACTCCAAATTCTACTTGTGATTGATATTGTACCTTATTTCCTTCTTTTCCTTCTTGTTTTTGGTTATTTTTCAGGTTTTCTGCAATCTTCTGTCCCTTCTTTTGATATTCTTGGTCCTCTTGAGATTCTGATTCTGATTCATCTTTGCTGATCTGCTCTTCGGAGCTTACCAGTCTTTCATAGAAATCTTGGACTTTTTCAAAAGAGTCTACTTTAATTTTTCTTTCCCCCCAAGTGATTAACATCCCTTTCAGGACAAGCCATTTAAATATAATACCTTTTTGGTTCAATTGGGCTGCCAGAGATTTATAGTCTCGTCTTGCTTCTCTAACCCTTCTTGGAATTTGTTTAAGAACTAGGATTTCTTTATCCTTATATTTGATTGTTTCATCTCTCAGTATTTTATATATAATGTTCCGAATCTTTCTCCTTATAAAACATACATGCACTTCTCTTGGGCACTTATGTCGTCTTGCGTAATTAGTACTTACTCTGTAGACTTCCTCTAATTCTTTCAAAATCTCATCTTTGTCTCTCTCCAATATCTCTGCCAAGATTTCCGCCATCATCTGTTCTAAGTCTTCTTCTTTTGATTCTACTATATTTTGGAATCTTAGATATGTTGCGGCCTTATCCATCTCTAAAAACACCAGGGAGTCTTCCGTTTCCTTACTCATATTCTTTAAGTGTTCATCGACTCTTTCCAATTTCTTTTCAGTTTTTTCTGTCCTCTTCTCTACTTTTTATTATTCCTTCGTTTTTCTCCAACGCTCGCTGTAATGTTCCAATTTTTTCATCTAATTTAGAAATGTCCATTTTCATTTCTACTTTTAGATTCCCCATTTGTTCTTTCAATTCATTTGTATCTGCTCTCGTCTCTGTATTTAAGCATTATTTCTTGTAACTTTGACATAGAATCTTGTAGGGTGAGCAGTGTCGAATGAATATTAGCATTTGTAATAGAAGACTGTTTATCCAATGTTAAAGACTCCTCAATTGTCTTCTGTGACATTGGTAAAGGTGTTGCTGTCAGAGTTGTTAATGTAGTCTTCTTTCCAGCTTTGAGTGTTGTAGAAGTTATGGAGGTCATTTCTCCAAAAATTTGTTTTTGTTTTTGTATTATATTAATTATATCGTCCCAGATTAACATTCACTATTAAATAATATATCATAAAAATAACCAATAAACTAAATTAATCAATACAGTAATTAATGAATTTGTCTATCTCTTAATATCTTTTCTATATATTGTATATAAACTGATAAGAATGTAATTATCAATATTACTAATAAGTCAGTTAAATCAAACTAATTGTATCACAATAGCAATAAACAGTTTCCCTCTACCTCATATATATTCATATATTATTAGAATCCTACATAAAAGAAAAACATTCCTGCCTAAAATATTAAACCAAAATAGTTGGGAAAAGTTAAAAGGCATAGACATTACCTTCCAACATGGCTTCACTGTGGTGTGGTCAGAATTTCTTGGGAGGAATAAAAGAATTTTGGAGGTATATGCTAAGAATATATACTCCTAACTGAATCACCCATGTCTGAAAATCATCTCAGCTCTCAACTAAAACTAACTACAGTATCTATATGAAGCATGAATAGTGTACACTCTATTGCAGCCTTTCTCAATCTTTTTAGATTTAAAAGAATCCCTTTTTATCCATTAATGCTGTAATTTATATAAGATGTCAGATTGGTAAGATTCTTAGTTTACTCTTTCTTAATCATGTTTGGAATAATAAACAGTTTATTTACATTGGTTTTTTTATAACTACATTTCTATTTTTGAGGTTACTATTTGTTTTTCTCCAGAGGCTTTACAGAAGACAAATACTGCACTTTCAGTGAAATAATTAGAGGGTAGATAATTATAAACTCTGTAGCTCATCAAGTACATCAAAGAAAGAGAACATGTTTGTTATAGTATTCATTATATATTTCAATCCAAAATCCCTCTGCCATTAAAAGTACAACAAACTTAGATGTTTAAAACCTACACTAAACACAAGGGATTATAGTGGACTTTGGGATGAAGTTAACATCTCTAGCATATAATAATTACAACACTCAAATCTTTCCCTCTGATCATTTCCTCCTTTGTCGATGTACAAGTAGTACTTACAAGTTTAAGATAGGGATCCCTATTTTATCCACAGAGCACCAAGATCCTATAGTAGCTGGGGAAAATATCACAGTATTAATTTAGGAAATTTAAATGAAAAAAATGTGTGCTTTTTGCTTAATCAATACCATTAATACCATTAACTTAGCACATGTATGTTAATCATATGCTGCAAATAGATCATTGTATTTGCCATTATTTTTTCAACCTGATTTTAACTGCAACTAACTCAGCTTGGATTGGGAGATTTGGGTGAATGTATTATTTCCAGGGACTTTTCTGTGTATTAATTTTTTTGTCTATACAAGCTTGCTTGACCATATAGTTGGGGTTTTGGCCAAGGAATTAATGCTAAACCCAGATTTAGTAGAGGCTAAGTAAAAGTATTTGAAGACTTAAAATTTGCATTCCAAAGAGTAGAAAGTCAAATCTTGATTTTGAGCGATTGAGAAGGGGAAATGGTGTTGAGAAAACACAAAAATTCCCCCCAAAAAAGAGCCTAATATATTATCCTGTTGAATATAACTCTATTTGTTTGTTTTTAAAAAAAACACTATCTCCAGCTAAAACACTATTCTAATTGGATGTATCTCCCAGGCTCAGTTGTGCCTCTGTGAAGTTACAATAGTTCATATGACTTGCAGGCAAAATATGGCATCAGGAAACATGTCTTGATGTTCACTCAAATATAAGGCCATTAAAATCAGAGAGGTTCTGGATAGTTTTAAGTCAGGAATATCAAACTTGCATCACGGCATCATCACAAGACATATGCCTTTCCCCCCTTTCGCTAAACTAGGCAAGGGCTTGGCCAGCATATTATGCATCTGGCCGGTGGGCCGTGAGTTTGACAGCCCTGTTTTAAATAGTCCAAAATACTCTGCTGTCCGACTGTAAAGGCAGACCTGCATCATTGCTTCCCTCAAGGTTGGAGGAATGTGCAAACTGGTCATTGCAACTCTACCTGTTCCCAGGACAAACACATTAATCCAAATTTCCACCTCAGACTCTAAAACTAGAAAGGAGAACCTGGTGGATTACCATTCTATAGTTGGGGATCCAATGGGTTTTTATCCACCTGAGTAAGTTCTTGTGACTGAGAAATATATTCAGATGTTGGCTGAACACCCCCTTCTAAACAAGATGGCAGTTACAAATAGCTGAGCAGTACAGATTTGTGCAATTCATTGAGAAGGCATCGATTACATTACTCAAACAAGGTCAGGATCATTTCAGGTCTCACTCCTTGTTGGAAATTTTGCCATTTCCATTCTATAATCTACTAACTTCAGTTCATTTTTGACTTTTGGATTATATTCCTTGAACTTTCCTAGCTTTATGTTGTATTAGCTCCGCCTCTCTCTCAGCTGCTTCAGCAAACTGCTGCATCTTATAGTCAAGGATTATTTAATTAACATCTCACTGCATGTAAGTCTCCTTCTGATTTTCAGTACAACTATTATACTGCCAAATGTCCCAGTCCTATTCATATAGATGGAGTTCAGTTAGTTGTGGCCAATCCAGGACCCATGAGCAGAGTTAGGACAGAGCATTGCAGTCAGGTCTTTCTCAACCAAATCTAATGAAGTCTGCAGTCTTTAAAAATGCAGCTGACATAATGCCTTGAGCAAATTTTTCAATGACATCCAAAACTAATTAAAACTACCTCTGATATAAAGTGAAGTTTTACAAATTAAGCATTTGGGCCATTAGGGCAGAATTAAAGCCTACAGATGAAATCCCCCAGCTTGCTGGAGCCAAAGATAAGGAGAAACCCCTGCCCCAGGCTTAGCTATGCACTAAAGTCTAAACAGTCTATTACATTGCCTCAAAAGGCCAAAAACAAACCTCTGAATTTCAGGCAGAACCTAAATCAGATGAAATATATTTTTAAAACCCTTCTCAAATTGAAGGACTGCTCCAATAAGATTTGAGCCGCTGAGATTCAGCTACAAATAGTTCCAGCTCTTTTCTGAAGATTGTACAAACTTCTTAAAAGAATTAATTCCCAAGAAAGCAAACCAAAATTGTCACAGCAAAAATATAATAACAGTAGAGAACCAAGTTAATGTACTCCAAGAAACTGCCTCATGCTGCTCTAATTCTTCCAAAATCAATAAAGTCATCCAGTCATCAATACCCAGCATTAGAACTGGTTAGAAGCTAGAACACACTAGAGTTTTATGTTATTGAATCCCAAAATGCTGGTTTGAAACTTGCCTCAAGATATGCAGGAGGAAAAAGAAACAATCAGTTTTCTTAGCAATATTCAAAAGTAGTTTGCCAGTAACTTCTCCCTATGGCTAAGCGAAATTGATTCAAGTTACCTGTTTTAAGAACCTAAGGAAAGAGTAAGAGTCTCCTTGTTCTATTCCAGCATTTTTTAACCACTGCACCAAACTATCTCTCCAGAAGAACACTATTTCTCTCCCTTCCTTAGCCTTATATTTATATTTTAGAATAAAGAGAAAAACTAAATATAGAGTTTTTTCTTCTGCTGGAAGATCAAAGCTGGAAATGAATATGCGAAGGCAGGTTGCTAGAAGAGGAAGCTCCTTTTAATTTTTCAAAAGCAAATCAGAGAGGTCAGCATCTGAAAAAGGTAATCTACATCAGCGGTTGCCGACCGGTGGGCTACAGCCTACTGGTGGGCCGTGAGAAAATTTTGGTGGGCCGCAGAGAAATCTAACCCCCAGAGCACCCCCACAAAGCAATTAATCCAGGCTGCGCCACCCACATGCTCCACGGGAACCCTCTGCGCCCACTCACTCCTTACCTGGTAAACTTGCCTGATAAATTGCTATTTTTCCTTTTTCCAACCATCATCTGTTCTGCTATGCCGGAGATTTAGATTAGTTAGGAAGCAGGAAATGGTTGGATTTCTTGCTTTCTAGCTAGTCTTTAGATTTTCGGCTCAGCACAGCCGAACCTTCCTTAGGACTGAAGGTTTGCTTGCAAGCAAATTCAGTGCAGACTCAAGGCAAGCAAATTTGAGACACTGAGCTAGCCAATGGCAGATAGATAGATCACTGAATGATTCTGTGAGCAACTCAATCTGCCTGCTTTGCCTGATTTTGGGTAAAAGTTTTATAAAAAAAATCAATATTTACATGCATGGTGTGTTGTGAGTTAATTTTGTGAGTTTGTTTGCTAGCAAATTGTATGAGTTTGCTTGCAAGTAAATTTTATGTGACAGACTGAGCTAGCCAATGGCAGATAGATAGATCTCTGAATGAATCTGTGATTCTGTGAGCAACTCAATCTGCCTGCCTGTTTTACCTTATTTTGGGTAAGTTACTGTTTTTTAATAAAAAATTCAATATTTACATAAATATTTATAATATTTACATACAAGCCATGCCTAGCCAGTCACATTACCACCAAGCCACACCCACAAATTAGGCCACACCCACAGAACCAGTTAGTGGTCTCTGGGATCTGAAGTTATGAGTTTGCTGGTGCCCGAGGTCCAAAAGGATGGCGACCCCTGGTCTACATTGTTAGGGATCCACCAGTAGAGGTTTATATGATAAGCAGATTCTGGTGTTTAGATATGCAGATTGAGGTACTCCTGCCCTAGGCTATCAGGAGTAAATTTAGATGACTCTTTGATATTGCCCTGAAGATGTGAAGCCCAGAAAGGAAGAATCTCCTTGGTATGGAATGTTATGTGGAGATCTGGCATCTTCCTTTATCTTGAGGGAATTTCTATTCTTTGATGAGCCAGTAAAATGCTAATCTAAGTATTAGGATTGAATGTTTATTTTGAGGCAATTGGGAATCAGGCAAATCAAAGACTGTTAATTTTTCTATTTGAATTCTAACATCTCAATTGAATAAAGATAGTTTCCAGGTTTCTTTTGTTAATCCTACCTGACTTGATTGAATTGCTTCTAGTGCTATCTCTTCTTTTGACAGTTTATTTATTTATTTATTAAATAGTTTTGTATACCGCCCTTCTCCCGAAGGACTCAGAGTGGTGAACAGCCAACTAATATATATTATAAATTACTGATTACAAGATTAAAAGAGATTAAATTATGAGGCTGCCGTTAAAAAAGTTAAAATCCCCGATTAAGAATGAGCTAAAATTACCATACCCCAACCAAAATCAGTTCTAAAACCCCTCATTTAAAATCCCATTTGAAGTCAGCCCAGGCCGGCCTGCTCAAAGAGCCAGGTTTTCAGATCATTTCTGAACGCCCTCAGGTCAGTGGTTGTCCATAGCCCCGGGGGGAGCCCATTCCAAAGAGTGGGTGCCCCTACAGAGAAGGCCCTATACCTTGGGGTCACCAGGCGGCACATAGATGCCATCAGGACCCAAAGGAGACCCTCTCTGTGGGAGCGCACCGGTCGGTGGGAGACTACTGGCAGAATGCGGTCTTGTAAATATCCTGGTCCGATGCCATGGAGCGCTTTAAAGGCCAAAACCAATACTTTAAAGCGAACCCGGACGGCTACCGGCAACCAATGCAGCTCGCGCAGGAGAGGCATCACATGGGAGTATCTCGACGCCCCCATAACCACCCGCGTGGCCGCATTTTGCACCAGTTGGAGCTTCCGGGTGCTCCCCGCAGGGAGCCCCATGTAGAGGGCATTACAGTAGTCCAGGTGGGAGGTGACCAGGGCATGGGTGACCGTGCGTGAGGCGTCCCAATCAAGAAACGGCCGCATCTGGTGTATCAGGCGAACCTGATAAAAAGCCCCCCTGGAGACGGCCGTGATACGATCTTCCAAAGACAGCCGTACAGCCAGGAGGACACCAAGATTGCGAGCCCTTTCTGTGGGGGTCAGCCAGCGACGGAGTCAGCTGACTATATCGGGCCGCCGGAAACCATAGTCTTGGAAGGGTTGAGTCGAAGCCTGTTCCCGCCCATCCAGTTCCACACAGCCTACAGGCAATGGGACATAACCTCCACAGCATTGTTGGGGTGATTTGGGGTGGAGATGTAAAGCTGAGTGTCATCAGCATAAAGATGACATTTCACCCCAAAACCACGGATGATCTCTCCCAGCAGCTTCACATAAATGTTGAACAGAAGAGGGGAGAGGACCGACCCCTGAGGCACCCCACAAACGAAGGGCCCAGGGATGGACCTCTCCCCCCCCCCCATCAACACAAATTGCGAGCGGTCCGAGAGGAAGGAGAACCACCGCAAAACGGTGCCTCCAATCCCAACCCCTCCAACCGCCACAATAGGATACTATCATCAATAGTATCAAAACCACTGATAGATCTAATAGGACCAGGACAGAGGAATACCCTCTGTCACGGGCCCTCCAGAGATCATCAACCAATGTGACCAATGCTGTTTCGGTGCTATACCCGGGCCTGAAGCCCAATTGGAATGGATCTAGGTAGATTGCTTCCTCCAGGTACTGACGGAACTGAAGCATCACCACACTCTCAACAACCTTCGCCATAAAGGGGAGGTTGGAGAGAGGACGATAGTTATTTAAAAGAGCCAGGTCCAGGGAAGGCTTCTTGAGAAGGGGTCGCACCACCGCTGTTTTCAGGGTGGTAGGGAGCACCCCCTCCGCCAACAAAGCGTTGATAATCCCCTGGAGCCCTCATGTCATCTCCCTGGAGGTAGAAACCAGCCAGGAGGGGCACGGATCCAGTAAACATGTGGTGGCATTCAGCCTCCCCAGCAATCTGTCCACACCCTCGGCAGTCACAGGATCGAACTCCTCCCAGATAACCGTCTCAAGACTTGCCCCGGACACCTCCCCCGGGACCAAAGCGTTTCGCCGCCTCTATCGCCACTAGGTGGGTCCTAATATAGGACCTCACCTGTGTCCGGTCAGACTCAGTGCGACTGGTCCTCCAGACGCCCTCCAGACATCTTTCCTGGCACTTCATCTCCCTCAGCTCCTCCGTAAACCACGGAGCTAAACGGGATCTGTGCCGAGTCAGAGGTCGCAAAGGCACAACTCGGTCCAGAGCCTCAGCGGCCAACCTATCCCAGGTGGCCACCAAGTCTTCGGCCGAGTTATGAGCCAGAATTTCAAGCTCCATCAGTGATTAATCAGTGATGATTAATCTTGCAACCTGGCTTTCCACAACGTTTCCCATTGCTATTAGCAGGTCAGATTTGATTTCTATAGGGGTTTTTTATGAAGGCAAAAAAAGCAAAAAGCAAAAATAAAGGAAATCTTCCTGTTTGTCTTCAGCCATGCCTCTGTCAGCTTTGATTTAGATACTTAAATTGAATGTGGGCTGGAAGCTAGATTGTCCATTTGCTACATCCAGCAGTTTAATAAATACGTCTAACAAGCAATAAAAGGTATCTGCAGTCATAGGTTATCCAGTTATGACTGGAGAGTCAGTGCCATTTCCAACACAAAGTGCTTTGAAGAGACTGGAGAGTAAATGTGTACTTTTTCTCTTCAGTATTTCTTTCAAAGCTGCCTCAGATAATTTCATGCTTATCAATCCAAGCACAAAATGTATTTCTTACTATTGTAACCTTTCAAGATACAATCCTTATCAAAATAGCTTAAAAGTAATGACTGTAATAATAAACTATCCATCTATTTACCTACCTATGACACATTTTATTGAGGTTAGAATTTTTTAAATTAGTAAGAAACATAGATGGTTCTCTGTGTAACCAAAGTTAATATCTTGATTTTAAAAATGCACTATTAAGTACAAAAAGCTAATTTGGGGAGGGGGAAGGTTAAAAAAATTTATTTTCTTTTAAAATAATAGAAAAAAGACAAAATCTGTATCTATAGGCAATATGCTTATAGGTGGCAAGTATAATCAGATCTTCAAACCATTGAATATTTATCTCTCCAATATTACCTGTAAATTCTAAAAAAATGCTTCCATAAAGAGAATATAATATTGTTGATGATTTGATTTATATTTTTCTTTTCCTCCTTGTATTATTCACACTAACACTTTAAATCAGAGGTCTCCAAACTTGGCAATTTTAAGACTGTCTTAAAGTTGGCAACTTTGGGGACCCCTGTTTTAAATAAAAATTGAATCCACTTTTTCACACCCCGGAGGCTTTTAACTGATCCTAGCTTTTGAGTAATAGAAGTTGGAAGGCTGGGATTGACTGGTGGAAGGCAACAGATTAAGCGGGCATTGGCTAGGAAGGAGAGTGGTTACTGAAGACCTGGTACCTGTCTATAGAGATAGGAAAAATAGAGAGCAGCACTTCCCAAACGAAGGTACACATTAATCCCTTCCGGAAAAGCAGCAACAAGCAAAACAAAGAAGAAAAAGAAGCTGCAGAAAATAGGAAATAGATCATTTGCTGCCTAAGCATCCTGTTAAAAAAGCGCTGCCTTTTTTCCTACCTTGCTGCCTTTTATAGAATAGCTTCCTTATTACGTAAAAGAAATGAAGGCATTTATGTTCCCGATGGCTAAAAAAAAATTCAGAGCTACTCCATGTGAGAATTAACAAAAAGCCGGCCAGCTACTGAAAGGCAGCTAAGAGTTTTCGGTATCGGATGGAGGCCATCTAAAAGGATTCCCCATAGCCCAGATGGGGCAACCTACGGAAGATCTTTCTGTACGGCCGTTCAGGTACGAAAAAAACGCCTCGGGAACGGGGCCTGGGGACCTCTAGACTTTCTACCTCTATGGCCGACTCGGGCTTAGTTTAATTATCACGAGAAGATCGGCGATTCTCTTTTCCGCTTCAGTTTTCAAGCCGCCGCGGCGGTGCCTCGAGCAATGGGAGCGGGGAGGTGAGGCGACCCGCGGAGAAATTTGGGGGGGGAGGGGGGGGGAGAATGGATGCCGGAGGAATCCCGTGATGCCCTCCCGCAGCTGTTCCTGCGCGTGCTCCTCAACCCCTGGAGCACGGTGGCATGTCACTCCGGCCCTGTCGCGCTGGATGCTCTCCTTACCCCCTCCAGGAGGGTTGAGGGTGTGGGGGGGAGGGGGAGAGAGAAAAGAGCAGGCTGCTATAGCCACGCCCCACTTATGCTCCATGCTTCCCCCCCCCCCCATGCTTTTGCGGCTGGACTCGAGACTGATAGGGAGGCGCTCCCCGTCCTTCTTTCTTTTATAATAGCGGATCTTAAGAGCGAGCCTGACCCGTTTGACCATGAGGCACGTTTTCTTGGTAGTGGGAATGATGGGGGTGGCCATTGCCTTCATCATTACCGCTTTGTTCCTTACAGCTCAGCGTTTCCTGGTGGCCCTCCATCCAAATAGAATAACAGAGTTGAAAGGGACCTTGGAGGTCTTCTAGTCCAACCCCCTTTCCAGGCAGGAAACCCTACACCATTTCAGACAAATGGTTATCCAACATCTTTTTAAAAACTTCCAGTGTTGGAGCATTCATAACTTTTGGAGGCGAGTTGTTCCACTGGGTGATTGATCTAACTGTCAGGAAATTTCTTCTTAGTTCTAAGTTGCTTCTCTCCTTGAGTAGTTTCCACCCATTGGAAACCAATTGGTTTTAATTTGGTCTCCATTTTATTAATTCTAAATTGGGTTTTAAGGGCGGGGGTGGGGTTTTGTTAGTTTTATCAAGCAGCCGATTGAAATTTAATATTTTTTAACTTTTGTATTCTTTGTGGGGTTTTTAGATGGGCTATTCACCGCCCTGAGTCCCTCGGGAGAAGGGCGGTATATAAATGGAATAAATAAATAAAATAAATTGCTTCTTGTCCTGCCCTCAGGTGCTTTGGAAAATAGCTTGACTCCCTCTTCTTTGTGGCAGCCCATGAAATATTGGAACATTACTGTCATGTCTCTAGTCCTTCTTTTCATTAGATTAGACATACCCAGTTCCTGCAACTGTTCTTCATCTGTTTTAACCTTCAGTCCCCTAATCATCTTACTTGATGCAACCTAGCCCCGAACTTATTAAGCTTTTTAAGGTCATTCGAGTTCATATTCTCACCACATAACGATACAAAAATAAGGTGGAAGTTTATCCATAAAATAAGTCTTCCCACTCCAAGATCTTTTCCTCACATTAGAGATCCAGCACTAGGCTGAGACTCTGACAAAGCAATATGTGGTGTGCTTGTTTGTGTTATGTATGTACCTGTTGTATGAACTTGTTCTTGTGTTCTTGCAAGTTGCATTTATGTTGTCGCTTTTTCTAGAAACCATGGGCTACTCGAAGTAGAGCTTAATAAAATGCAAAGCCAGTCTTGGAACTGCAGCATCTGGTACTTAAAATGGCAGGCAACAGAAGCATGAAGGTCTCTAAATAATGTTAAAATATCTAGCCAACATGACTGGGTTATTAGCAAGGAGAATTCTTCTTAAAGTCTTCCTTAAATCTGAACTGCGTAGAAGTTCATTTTTAAAATTAATGCTAATGCACATTGTCACCCCAGGAATGATTTCCATATATTAATCTGGCATTGCATACAGTGCATTACCAAGTCCCAGAAAAAATAATTCTCTTTATTTTTATTGAAAATATCTCAACATTTACAAAATGTATAAAAGTACAGTATGTCAAAATATTCAGCTGCTTCTGAGTCTTAGTTTCATAGACATGTTGAGAAGATAAATGTCAATGTTTGCATAATTTGCTGGTATAATTTGCAAGCTAAAGTAATGGATGAACAATACTTCCGGCAGCTAATTAATACTGTGATTTCAGTATTCTTCTATTGATTAAAATGTAGTTCTAAACCGGGTGTCAAACTGGCAGCTCATGGGCCAGTTACATCATGTGCAGGTCATGCCCCCCCCCCCCCATTCCGCAAAGGGGGAAATGTCATGAAACGTCACATGAGGGCAACATGATGTGGCAAGTTTGACACCCATGCTCTAAACCATTCTGTAAACTACACATAGTTCTGCTTTCAACAATTGTTGGTAGAGAATATTGGGACTTTAACCAAGTTCTGGAGTCTTCTGGGTACCTATCTTATCTCTTCTTTTAAAAAAAGTATGACTGGATCCTCAAAATAGTTACATACTATGGTTTTGTTTTTTTTTCTTGCAGATGCCCCGTCACTGCTCTGCGACTGGCTGTTGCACTCGTGATACACCTGAAACACGCAACCAAGGCATTTCTTTTCATCGGTGAGAAATGATTTTATTCTTTGCCCTTGCAGACTCCTATTCCCATATGAAGATGAAAGTTGGTAGGATTAGTCTGTTAAAATTGCAGCATCATGTGATATCTCACCATCATAAAACCAAGCTTTGTAGGATCAGTGATTTTAAAGAATGTAAGAACATACACGGTGCCCTGCTGGATCAGACCCAGACCCCCCAACTACACAAGAAAAGCACCAGCCTCCCAATAGATGGCCTTCAGAGATAACCACACTGCCATCAAATCTATTTTACTTGAGCTTGGGAAATAGATATGCATAATATTGCATGTGACCATTGATCTCCAATGAGTTAATATCTCTTCTCACAGATTGCCAAAGGACAATCCACGGCGAACCACATGGTTGGAGAATTGTCAGCGGAAGGACATGAGTGGGCAGGGTCTCTGGGACCCTGCCTCTAAATACGTTTACTTTTGCTCCAAGCACTTTGAGAAGAATTGCTTTGAACTAGTGGGCACCAGGTAGGTAATTAAAATACTTGAAAAACATGAAAGAGCATGCAGAATTAAAGTGGACAGTTTGTAGTAGGACAGTAATGTACATCAATATAGCCAATATCCTTCCTAAGAAGAGGAATGATCCTTCCAGGATACCTGTTCCATCTGACTTTCATTCATTTTTTAAAATACTATGAATATGGGAAACAACTCACAAACCTTTTTTTTTATAAAAAAAAAGAAAAAAAAACTAAACGTCTACAGAGCGTAGCCCAATGCTTTCTCTAGAAATGTTTCCCTACCTTACTGCTTGGAGAAAAGACAGTGGAAGATTCACTGAGTATTAATCTCATCAACTTTCTGTCAAATTTGTGAAAACAAGCAGAGCACGATATGACCATTCTAAAGGTGTGCATACACCCAAAGGATTACCTTGAGATGCATTTTAAAGTTAACAATCTTATTCAAGTCAAGTTCAGCCTCTGGTGATTTTTGTAGACACATCAGTGTAATTTTCTTGGCAGCAGTTTGAAAGTGGTTTACTATTGCCTTTTCTAGGGTTTGTTTTGATTTCTTCCACCTAATCTACAATCTTGCTGTTGTTCCATAATTCGCTATCCTAAGTGCTACATGTATTCTCAGGTTTGCCTTATGCTCACATAAATCCTGGTCAATAGCTACACCCCAAGTGAATTTAAAGTGATAGCGAATCTTATTTTTATCCTATCTGTATTATTTTTATAAATAGTTCAAAGCAGAAAACATACCTATACCTTCCTCCTATTTTCCTCACAAGAGCCCTTTAAGATGGATTGGGCTGAAAAAATGACTGACCCAAATCACTTAGCTGGTATTTGCTGGACTAGAACTCACTTCTTTCTTGGTTGCACACAATCACATTCTTAGTCACTTACCCATAACCTTCTTAACTATGATTTGCCAGGCACTAGCTAGAGGGGCAGAAGTTGCCAAGTCTGCTTCCAAAGATGATTGAAGGATATAGAGGCTTCAGGGCCTAAAAGTCCTTGCTTTATTGATTCACAGTACTGGCCGCAATTTTCACCTTGTTGATTTTTATGTCTGGTAACTATTGAAGGTATTTGAGAAGTTTCCATGTTCTCGTGCCCAATGTCTTTTTTTATTTTTTAGGTCACATGTTTTTCTTTATTTCTTTAAGGACTTGGCTGTTTCTTATCAATCTTTCAAAGGAATTTTTTAAACAAGATCCATGGCTTTTTGTCTTTGCTTCTATGCCTGCTTTATCTTCAGGTATGGCAGCTAGTGTCACATTAGTACTAGCCAGAATTAATTCTGCTAAACTTCAAGACCCAGAAAAGGTGAGACATATGTTTCTACCTATTAAGATAGCAGAGAGTAAGGCTAAGGAAGGGAAGTTAAAGTGACCTGAAAGGTGTTTTAAAAAATCATCAGTGTTGAAAGCTCAGAAACCAGTTGGTTTATTAAAGATGACCAGATTTCAGTTTAATATATTTTCCAGAGATGAAAAGATTAGCGTACCAATCTGAGTTTTGAAAATTTAGAATATGATTTCCAATCAGAAATCAAAGGGCTTTTTCTTTTCTAAAGTGTCAGATTCTTAGGGTGATTAGCTACAGACTTGTATATAACACCAACACTGAATTCTTCTCTTGCCCTCCCCACCCAAAAAAACCTGGTAAATCCATTTTAAAAAATAAGTGTGAGTGAAAAAAGATTTTGGCTAGTTATCCTAACAAGATTTGCCAAAACAGATCATACATTTCACTTGATCTTAACTTGACATTGTTTCAGTACGAGATTTCTGGGTTATAATTACAAAACAGAATTAGGAAAGGAAAGGGCTAAATATACATGGCCAGAATTAATTACTTTATTCAATACTTCTGTACATAAAAAAGCTGGAGAAATAATACTCAAAATAGAATGTAACTAGCTAATTCCAAAGCCCTCAGAAGATCTGCCTTCTCCTCCAGCAAGCCACAGTCCAGATCCTGGGGTTTCTGAGCCAGTAACAGCTTTGATATGTGAGGGCTGTTTCCTTTGTAGCGGCTATCATCGTCTCAAGGAAGGGGCTGTTCCTACGATATTTGAGCCTCATGCAAAGCCACGCCGGAAAGTTGCAAAGTATCAACAGAAACAGAGGTGAGTCCCATTTTGCTGACCTCATGTTCTTTGTAATCGTGCATATTTATTTAGAAGTAAATCACAGTACATTCAGTGTACTTGATAAACAATAAAAAGCATAATCTGTTCAGCCATTAATATATTAGTAGACTTAAAAGGAATTATGTGTATAACAGAATGGAATTGTGGAATCAGATTGGAACCAGAGGGGAAAATATGAATTAAGTTAAGAATGTTAAAAATGTGAAAAACATCCATCCTGGAATATAATTTAGTGCTTAATTACATCATCTTTTTCTTCTTTTTGCTATATGAATCCACATCTTCTCATGATAGTATATTACAAGAGATACCCATAGCTACCTAGAAAATTTCTTGTTTTTCATGCCCAAGCTTCACTCCATATTAGCTCCTTATAGGAAGAATATGTTCTATCATATTTTTTGCACTATAAGATGCATTTCCCCTCCCCCCAAAAAGTGGGTGGAAATGTCTGTGCATCTTATAGAATGAATATTACGGTGGGAAGGAGGGGGTTGATAAACCATTGCTGGAGAATGCAGGAGCCTTCGCTGCCGAGCAGCTGATTGGTGGTTGGATCAGCCTCCCGGAATACCGCCAACCATTTGTTATAGGCAGTGGGGATCACCTCTGCCACCGCCTGTTGTCTCCCGTTCGCTGCCCACCTGTTTGCTGCTGCCTGTTGGCCACCTATTGCTATCCGCCCATTTGCCGCCACCTGATTACTGCGGCCATCATCCAATGGCCACTCGCCCATTTACCTCAGCCTGTTTGCCGCCGATTACCATGGCCCATTCATCACAGCCCATTCGCTGCAGCCAGTTTGCTGTGGCCCGTTCACAACCTGCCCATTTGCCGCAGCCCAATTGCCACTGCCTGATCACTGCCTGCCTATTTGCCACAGCCCATTTGCCACTAATCCCCGTGGCCCATTTGCCCCCACCTGATTGCTGTGGCCCATTTGCCCCATTTAGCCAATGGGCGCTAAACATGCTGCGACGAACACGCTGTGGTGATTGGCAGTGAACAGGCCATGGTGAACAGGCAGGCGCCGAATGGGCCATGGCAATCAGTGGCACATGGGCGGTAGCAAATGGGCAGATGGAAAATCAGCTGCGGCAAATGGGCCACAGCGACCGGCGATGAACAAGTGGCAATAGGTGCCGGCAACAGTGGCGATCCCCACTGCCTAGAACAACTAAAGTGCAGTATTCTGGGAGGCCAATTGCCAATCAGCTGCTCAGCAGAGAAGGCTCTAGTCTTCCCCGCCGATGGCAGCTCAGTTTGATTAACTGGTGGTAGGCACAATGGAGCAGAGCCCTGACGAGCCACATGCTGGGGATGCAATAAAGTGCTGAAGCTTCCTTGGGAACACATATAAACAATTATCTCATATCTAAAATCAATTATGACAACTTAAACTTTCCATAGTTAATTAAAGTGTTCCCCTCCTTTCCTAGCTCCACTTTCTCTTATTCCATTTATTGTTAACGAACATTCCATTCCATTACAAAAAGTATTTTATCCATCATTTTAATCACACAACTCATATTTTCTAAAGACTTATTTCTATTTCTAATATAACAATACTACTATATGTACCTTTTTTCAATTAAATTCTCACCCATTATCTCTAAATAGGCTTATTATTTCAATTCTTATGCCTTTTCCCTGTTTCTCTATATCCTGTTTCTGTCTTTTATGATTTCTTTTCCTTTCCTTTTCCCCCCTCTTCTTCTCTATATCCTGTTTGTGTCTTTTATAACTTCTTTTCCTTTCCTTCTTCCCCTTCTTCTCCCTCTCTTTTTTGCCACCATGTCTCTCTACTTCTAATTCTCTCTTCTGTAATCCTCTCTTCTGCTGCTTAGTATTGTAATTATTTTCAAACTATTCTTTTTTTTTTTGGTTGTTTTTTAAGTCCTAAACTTTCCACTCTCTTTCCCAATTTTCCCTTTTTTCCCCTCACTTAAGGTTACTTGATCATTAAAGATGGCTTCTTCATTGTCCCGATCTTCTTGCTCCACAAGTATTTCTTGTTGTTTCTCATAGTTCAGGATCTCCGTTTCTAAAAATTGAAATACGAAACCAAAAGAACCTCTTCCTTCTAATGCATCTTTTTTGTATTTTTTAAGTTTCACTTTCAGTACTTCCCAGAGTGTTGCCATTTTAAACACTTTTAAACAACCATCCGATTGTTTTTAATCATTTAAATCCAATAGCCAAAAATCCAAAAATCATCAAATAGTCCAAATAATCCAAAGCTGTTTCTTCTTGCTTTTTTCACTTTCTCTTCCTGAGGTCTCTATTATTTTGTTGCCAAGTTTCAGTTTGAATGTATCTTTTAGGAATCTTGTTAAAGTTTCACTGTGAGTTCTTTTTAATTCCAGGCAGTCTCCTCCATTTTCCAGATCCCGCCTTATTCTTGCTTTTTCTCTCCTTTCCTTTTTTTAAATATTTAAGTATCCAAGAATCTTTATTATCCCTTTAACATTTTATTTCCAGCTTAATTGCCTATTAATGTCAAAGCGGATTTTTTTTTTCACTTTCTCTTAACTGTCAATATAAGGAAAGGAGGGAGAAGGAAAAAAACCCAAATCCTTTCCCTTTCGTCTCTCCTTTGCTGCTTCCAAATCTTCTTTGGGAACAAGTTAATTTTTTATAGTTAAAATTCCAGGTTATCTTACGTTCTTGCTTTTCAATTCAACCCAGTCAGCCAAAACTTTCTCTTCTTATCTTCCTCCTGCACATTCTTTTCCGGTTGAGTTCTTCTTTGAGGTGGCCATTTCTAGCCACCGCTACAACTGCCTTCGGGAAAGGGAGTAAAGATCAGCTGGGGAGGGGAGATACAGCTCTCCTCAACCCTGCTGACAGTCTCCCCTTTCTTCACCACCTCTACGGGGTGGCTTAGCCCCGAAACCAGCTGGCTCGGGGCGCTCCAGCGGTGAGCACAGACAGAAACCACGCACGATCGCAGATTTCTGTCTCCGAAGAATCTCAAAACAGGAAGTTTGTGTTCCCAAGGAAGTATGACTGTAACGGATATTAATAGAATTGAATTGGAAGAGAATGAGTGTTTTATCTATTATTGTTATATATATATATTTCTTTAGTTTAAAGAACATAGTGTGTATTTTAAGAATGTACCAAGAAGAATGTGATTGGAATTTATGTATTATATAGAATGTTATAACTCTAAAGGCATAAAATAAGAGTTGAATGGATAAAATTTAAAGATATAAAGGTGTCATACTCCAATTAGTAATTACAGGAGAAAATTTGTTTAATGAGAAAAGACAATATGAAATTGAAACAGGACAGATAAAAGTATAAATACAGTATAATGAACAGAAAGATGTTAAAACTTGCAAAAAGATATAACATTGAATTTAGATGTGAGACAATTAAAAATAAACTAATATTAAAGATAGAATTGAATTGGAGGGGAATGAGTATCTTATCTACTATTGTTATATATATTTTTGTTTAAAGAATATAGTGTGTATTTTAAGAAGATATTAAATAGAATTTGATTTGGATGTATTATATGGAATTTCAAAGGCATAAATCAAAGTTTAAACAAGAGTTGAAATTAAGAGATGTCATATTTTAATTAAAATTTGGTTAATGATAAAAGATGATATGAAATTTGAAACAGGCAGATAAAAGTATAAATACACTTGATTAGAAAGATATTGGAATTTAGAAAAAGATATATAATTGGATTCAGATATGCTGATAATTAAGAATATTGAGTAAATTAAAGTTATGGAGAAAAAGTTAAAATAGTAAGAAGATATGGAATAGAATATAAAGATGATTATGAAATTGAGTTCATGTCTGTATAGAGAAGTGATAACCTGGGACCATGCTATTCTCAAAAAAGATGTTTTGTTTGTATTGGGTTTTTTTTGTGAAATCTAAAATAAAACTTTATTTAAAAAAAAAATGCTGAATCTGACCAGGCTATTTACTGCAACGTATTCTAGCCAGATGAATACCGGATGGATACTGGGAGGCAGAGGTAGATTTTGTTGTTGTTTTCTTCCTCTAAAGGTAATGTGCATCTTATGGTCCTATGTGTCTCGTAGACCAAAAAATATGGTATACAGGCATCCAGATCTTCAATCATGTTTTTCTCTCCTAGTTACTCTATGTCACAGCTTACGTAGCAATTATTTCTCATTTGACCTCAGTTCTATTCCTTTTTTACAGCTGTGGTTGCTCTGCAGAGGAGACAATTCCATTGTGTATGGATGTCTCTTGCCACCCCGTGCAGGAGCTTCCAAGTCCTGGGGCTGCTCCCACTACTGTTGAGCTTCGAAGCCAGCCCAATCTCCCAGGATTAGAACCAGAGAATTTGGCCACTCTATCAGACATATCCCTGGAACAATTACCAGCTGCCACTGGCCAAGAAGAGGCCTCTCAATCTCCAGCTCTCCCAGAATCTGTAGGGAATCCATCTCAACCTGTTTCTCTTTCCCTCTACATGCTGCGACTCCCACCTCCGGCTGGTGCCTACATCCAGAATGAGCACAGCTACCAGGTGGGTAGTGCCTTGCTCTGGAAGAGACGAGCTGAGGCAGCACTTGATGCACTAGGAAAAGCACAGCAGCAGCTCCAGGCTTCCTGGTGTCGAGAACAGAGACTCCTTCTGCGCATCTGTGAGTTGCAGCGTGAACAGCGGCCACACAGTACCAATGCACAGCAACGGTTTAAGGATCACCTGCAGGTCTTTGAATTGCAGCTGCTGAATGACAGTGAATGACTTGAATCAGCCCAAACTTATCTTGCTTTGTGTGCAAACTTGTACAAACTTGGGCAGTCATATTTCCCATCTCCAATAGGTATGTTGTAGCAAAACCTGGAGCTCCACAAACTTGGAAGCTGCTTCATGCAATCCTGTTTCCCCTTCACCATTCATATTTATATCTGTAAAGGAATATTTCTTTTGTATAAGTGGATGTCCCAGATCAGTTGAAAGATACTTGATTGCTTAAGGACAGATTATTTTGAGGATTTCATTATGGTGCTGCCCTAGAGTATTTCTTTTTAAAAAGCTGCTTTACATATTGGATTTAGAGCTTCTCATGGTTGCCCAATAAAAGAAAAACCTTTTTGATGCTTTTCTTAAGTTATAAAGCTGTATGATATGAAAATCCTACAAAGTTATCACCAAAAAAAACCCTCCCCACCAAAAATCAACAAAATCAATATATTTGCATGTATCATATTGCCAGACAAATATGGTAATTGAATTGTATAAAGAGAAAAATTAGCTCTTCATTCTTCGTCCTCTGAGGGATAATTTTGTACAAGACATTTAGCTGTTTTAGTATGTCAGCTGGTAGGCCACAAATTTAGACATAGCTTGAAGCAAAGCTAATTGCTGGAGCTGAGAGAAGCCTAATCTAAATTTCTGGGAAATACTTTAATATTGAAATAATGAAGAGAAATTTTGGGTTCACAAATGATGTCAACCCTGTGTGTTTTGAGTAAGAACTTTTCTTGATGTGCTCCTCACATAATACTTTGCAGAATATTTTACTCACTATACAAGATGTTTTGGATTCTCATTCTGTTTTGTAATTAGAAAATTACTTGTGTGCAAAAATCTCTTGCTGGATCAAGGGACTGATCTTCAGCTCTAAGTAAAATCATTTTTAATATAATTTTATTTAGAAATTTGATTACAGTAGTAATAAATAAAATCATTTCTGTGGCTTAACATACAGGTAGTCCACAAATTACAACCACAATTGACTTGCTAAGGGAAACATTTGTTAAATGAGTTTGTCCCATTTTACAATTTTTCTTGCCGCAGTTAAGTGAATCATTGCATTTGTTAAATTAGTAACATGGTTGGTAAGTGAATCTGGATTACCCATTGACTTTGCTTGTCAGAAGAGATCATATGACCTTAGGGCATAGCAACCATCATAAATATGAAACAGTTGCCAACCATTGGAATTTTGGTCATGTGACCAAGGGGACGCTGCAGCAGTTCTAAGTATGAAAAACAGTCATAGGTCACTTTTTAAAGTGCCGTTTAACTTTGAAGGGTCACCAAATGTTGTAAGTCAAGGACTACCTTTACTGAGATCAGGCAAGGTTCTGCCGTCTCAAGAGAGCCATCAATATGAAGACCTGGCTCTTTGAGCAGGCTGGCCTGGGCTGAGATAGTTTTAATTGTCTCCTTAATTCGGTTTTAACTTGGGTTTTAATTTTTGGGGGAGGGTTGTCTTAACCTAAACAGCCATTATTTAATTTCTTTTTAACTTTTGTATTGTTCTGGGTCTGATTCGGCTGTACACCGCCCTGAGTCCCTAGGGAGAAGGGCGGTATATAAATGTTATAAATAAATAAATAAATAAAATATTCTGTCAAACTTATAGGAGATGCTTCCGAATGTGGCCTCATAAATAAATGTCTCTCTTTGATTAGCTTTTATTTTTTTAAAACCAACAGCTAAGTCATTTCTCTTATAAAGATAAGGGAAAATTGAACATGTAGAATTCTACTCAGTTGTATGCTTATAATATTCTTGTTGAACATAGGAAAAATTGTGGGGATTTATAATTTGTAGATTTCAGTGTAGTAATATTTAATACAATAAAACAGAACTTTGGAATATCTTCATTTCAGCTAATATGCACCAATTTTTGTGTGTGGAAGTTTTATTTTGCATAAAGATCCTCAAATGAGTGTTAGTGTTTATTTCCAATTTAGAGTACCTAAACAGAATTTTTGATATGATCTCTCCCCTAATTTTGAAGCTACTTAATTTTTTTAGACTTGTGTAAAAAAAAGTTTGTAACCTCCTAGATATTGAATTCACTACAAATTATTACAAATGACAAGGGACACATGCAGTACAGCTACATGTTGAAAACTATAAACTAAGCTGTGCTTATCACTACTATAGAAAGTGACCTGATGAACCAGAGGAGATACTGTGCTTGGCAAATACCAAAAAAACTGAAGCAAAGACAAAGTCTGATAATCCATAAGTCAGTTAAGGTAGCAAATGTTCTCTGCATAAAAAGATTTATGAAAAAAGCAAAGTTAAATACTTACCAGATCTTAATCTAGAAGAGTAGTCAGGTCCAGGAAAGGAGACAATTGGTTTTGCAGTTGCTCACAAAGGATAAAGACATTATTTTCAGGGGTGAATTATTTCTCAAAGGCCAGCTTTATATATGGTTCATGTATCTGCCCTAAGCAGCTGGAATACTGGCTCAGTTTATATGCTGAGTCTGCTCAGAAGTTTGTTTCATTTATCCATCATTTTAGAAAGAGTACAAAATGTAAGTACCAAGATACACAATAACTACAAAATAAATCTGTAACAAATATGATAAAAACTAGAAAAAAATGGGAAAAATTGAAATACGGTTGATACGGTAAGCGTACTTAGGAGCTAAAACAATTTTTGAGTTCAGTAGAACATTGCTGCTAAGAATAACAGATACAGAATAATGATAGAATTACAACTATTCTTAAAATAAAAGAATTGCTTTTATGTCTGATATAGTTATTTAGGAAGCATGATCTTGGCTTATAGCCACAATGAAAATAACCAAGTCCATACTGCTCTAATGTAATATTTTGCAATCTTAGCAACTTTCCAATATGTGGATTACGATTTCTAGAATTCCTTAGCCACCATGCTGGGAGTTGAAGTGCACACAGCTTAAATTGACAAGGTTGAGAAATAGTGTTCTTAGTGTCTGATAAACTAATATATTTGAGCAAGTCTACATATGCCAGAAGGTGGCACAGTGGCTCAATGGATAAGATGGTGGGTTTGTCAGCTGAATTGACAACCCAGGTTTGAGATCTGAGCGCCATGTAAATGGGGTGAGCTCTCATTCCCACACAACCCCTGCCAACTAATTTCATCCTGTATTTCTTTTACATGGCGTTTAAAAATGATGCATATGTTGTCCCAATCATAAAATACTTGACAGTTCACATTGCAGCACTGATCAAAAGGGTCCAACAGAGATTGTTCTGTCTTTTAATTGCTGGCTGAATATAAAGACAGATTAAACTCAACAAAGGCTTCCATACAAAGTTTCTTTATTGGATCACAAGGCATCCTTAAATATAACTCACGGTTACGTCGAGATTCAACTAATGTCCAATTCTTTGCACAGCTGACTTCATAGTGTAAAATTGTAGTGATCTTTCATCCCACAATGCTGGAGCAAAGGGTGAGACACCAGCACGGTGCTGGGGTCCAAGCAAGAGTAAAGGAAACACCCTCAACCCAACCAAGGGTCAATTCAGTGACCAATCAGGATTTCAGATGTGACCACATGACACGAACTACATTTCCCATAATGCATTAACTACATTTACCATGAGGCATTCCCTTAAGGGGACAGCTCCCAATTCTAAGTTAACTATCTCAATTCCCAATTACCTATATATTGTCTGGACAGCACACTCCCTGCCTGGAATTATAAATTCCACTACTAACTAACTATCAATTAACTGTATAACTAAGATAAACAGTAAACAGTAATATAGCATCAAACAATGCAATGAGGTAGATACAAAACATGCAAAGCTTGAGGTTCAGTCTTCAAGTTCAGCCTTTCTCCGCAGCAACACAAGGTCAGTGATCAGTCTGGTATATAGCTTCTTGGTGAAAGTCTGTTGGTAGCTTATGGCGGCCTGGTAGGGTGGACAGGTACTCTTGCTTCCAACAGTTCCAAAGGGTGTTAACAAGCTGTTGGAATGGATGTTGCGAAGACATTTGCCTGGATTGGGGCCTGCAGCCGAGCGACACAGACTATCCATGTGATTCCCCATCTTAGTGCTGCTTGAAGGCAAATGGAGAGCCTTTTGACTACTTCATTGTGAATGAAAACATCAGGTACGTCTACTCCCAACAAGAGCAGAAACTTGGCTATCGGATCTAGAGTGGGAAAGTGATGAGCCATGTGCTTCAGATGAGGTATGTTGCTTGCTACCTCTGGTGTTGCAATCTGGCTGTGGTCATCTGGTATCCCATCCCATTCTAACACAGGCAGCAGTGGGAATAGGGAAGTCCCATCTAATAACTCTATACAGAGTCCAGTAGCTCTCCTCCCTGCCGTGCTTCATGGTACGGTGCACGTTGATATCGTGAAGTGCACTTCTTCCTTTTGAACAGCGAAGAGGTCAAAGAATGCAGATCTGGTTAGCGAGCGAGTACTCTGATTATCTACTATTACATCTTCACTGCTTCTTCTGGGTGTCCATCGGGGTAGACGTTGGCTAAGCAAATCTGATGTCACGAACAAGGGGATAGTGTGTTATTGCACACTGCCGTGCCATTGACACTTGTCACTGGCTCCGGAGGTGCCTCTATAGCATGCTGAGGCTCCTTGGCTGAGGGAGGGTTATGAGTTGTCACCTGTGGTGGCTCAGAGTCTGGATGCAGAGCAGTTGGGTGCTTGTTGCTGTCAGCATCCTTGTAGGCATGGCATTCTGGCTCGAAGGCATGTGTTGTAGACAGTTTGTGGTTCTCCTCAGAGTGCTTTATGAGGAGCTCATGATCTGTTAACACATGCACAGGTAGTCTCTCTTGCTGCTGGGTGTGGGTACCACATTCGTCTTGCCATACATCTGCATTAGAGTTGCCTTGAGAGTGTGGCAGGAACTCTTTTGCCAGTGGATTGAGTGTGGCAATTGTGGCTGCTTGCATGCCTACCTGTTGGGAAATTTTTGCTGTTACTGGTGGGCTAATTTGCTTGCCCTGTAGGTCATGAGACATTGGGGTAGGTTTTCTGTTTTCGGGAATGGAATCTCAAGTTTTAGGTCTTACGACGTCAATTTTTGGACTGTCATCTAGAGCCTGTAGTTGAGATTCGCCCCTTTGATTCTCTGGTTTTGGGAGACTGCTAACTAACTATGCCGGTTCTGCCTGCTCGTGCTTTAGCGAGTACTGCTCATCCACATAGGCCTTGACTCGTTTATCTGGGTTCCCTCTTTCCAACCTTTCAAGGTTGAAGTTGAGAAAGGTGGCGTTGGCTGCCTTTCATAATGCTGCGGCCCATGCTGTTTTTGTTGCCATCTCCCTTTGTCGTTCGAACAACTCCAATTTGGCCTGAGCTTTGGCCATTCCTTCCTGAAGGCTGACCTGAGCTTTGGCCATTTCTGCCTGTTGTTTGGCCATTTCTGCCTGTTGGCTGGTCTGAGCTGCTTGAGCTGCTACTGCCTCCTTCTGCCATGTCAAGTCCTCTGTTGCATGTAGATCTGCCTCTACTACTGCGGCTTCTATTTGAGCTTCTGCAGCTCGTTCAGCATAACTCGCTGCCTTTGAGGCCTTAGATGCATCGCTGTGACGGGAGGATGCTCTGGAAGGATGAGAACAGCTAGCAGTGGAGAATTGCCGTGAGACACCAGAACCTGCTTGAGATCTAATTGGTTTGGAATGGAGGAAGAAGGCTTTCTTAGAATAGTAGGAGGAAGCCACGTATAATCAAGAGGCTATGTTGGATGTGGCCCTCTCCCCTGATATTTTTTCCACTGTAGCGTGTCGTGAAGCACTGCCTGGAGGGAGTATTTGTCTTCCCGAACACAGTCCTCACATTCTTTGTTTAGCCCCTTGAAGCATTGTATGTGGTCCCAGAGCTTTGAGTCACCCAGCCTCGACTGGATGGATTCGAGGTTACTTTTGCTGTCTCTCCACCATGCAAGAAGGTCATCTAGCTCCTTCTGCAGAACTATATTTACCATGAGGCATTCCTTTAAGGGGAAGCTCCCAATTCTAACTTAACTATCTCAATTCCCAATTTTACTCATATACTGTCTTGACAGCACAGAGATTATACTATCTGAGGCTTATTAGGAAACAACAGCTGAATGAAAACTGCTTGGTGACCTTCTACGCTGCACCATAGAGAGGTGCAGCGTAGAAGATCACCAAGCAGTTTAACTTACTGCACCTCTGTATGGTTTGCCAATTGCACAGTGGCAGATAGGACAGCACTCCAGAGGGTTAATGTCATTGTCCAGAAGATCATTGGTTGCCTCTCACCTCTTTAGAAGAGCTTTATAGCTCCCACTGCCTTAAGAAAGTTCAAAAAATTCTCAAAGATCCATCTCATCCTGGGCACCCTTTTTTTGAACTATTACCATTGGTAGATGGTACAGAATAATAAA
Organism: Bungarus multicinctus; assembly: GCA_023653725.1. Taxonomy (NCBI): domain Eukaryota; kingdom Metazoa; phylum Chordata; class Lepidosauria; order Squamata; family Elapidae; genus Bungarus; species Bungarus multicinctus. Next base: position 110,451,668 of record CM042840.1, read on the forward strand.
AACAAGGGCAAATAGGCTGAAAAACAGCTTCTATCCCAGGGCAGTAACTATATTGAATTCTATTGTACAGTGCAATATTAATATAATATTGGATTTTCAATTCAATTGTATAGAATGTGAAGGATGTATATTTGTTTATTTTTATCATGTACACTAAAGTTGGCATTTAATTTTGTTGTATAAGGTGCAATGACAATAAAGTAAACTAACTAAAGCAAAAAGAAAAAGAATCATACAGCAATCTACCTCTTAATTTATATATATATAAATAGCCATATATATATATTATATAGCCATACTCTTACTGGGATTCGAACCAGGGAAGTATTACATGTGAGGCAGTAAGGGTATGGCTAGCTGAAGAGAGCTGATTAGCTCGAAATAGATCTATCCTAGTCTCCCTTATTTAATTATTTATCAGCTCAAAACCTTACACACATGTAAACAAAAGATAACGAAACAAATAGCTTTCTGTCGGTATGGTCTCTGGTGATGAGCCGAAAGACAGAAAAGAAAGCAGTATGCTTCCTTCCTTAATTGGGGCTTAACAGGGTGTTGTAACACAAAGCATATACTTATTCCCCTGCCTCAGCTGAACAGGATAGAACCAGTGGTCTAGTGGCAATTAAAACTGCCTCACATGTAATACTTCCCTGGTTCAAATCCCAGTAAGGGTATGGCTAGCTGAAGAGAGCTAACTAGCTCGAAATAGATCTATCCTAGTCTCCCTTATTTAATTATTTATCAGCTCAAAAACTTAACACACACATATTATACAATAATATAAAAGAAGTGCTTACTTTTTTCACTCAGCAGGGCTGTGATTTCTTTAAACAATAGATTAATATACAACAAAATCATAATAATTCCCTGTTGCAAAGTTTGTTGGATCTTCATGGCACGAGCAAAAATATAGGTAACTTAAAGGGGTAGCAAGAATTTTGCATTTTTATAGTGCTTCATTAGTTTGAACCTACAAAGCTTTTGTAGAGCTGAACTGAGCCTATTTACTATACCCACTAAAACATTGTGATATCTAACAGATCTCTAAGGTCAAGGAGCAGCAGAGAACAAATTCCTATGACTTTTTCTGACAAAAACAACTTTGGGTCAATTGATCATACTAAGGAAAGTTCAAATTAAAAACTGATGTGGATTCATACAGTCCTGTTATAGGCTTTGATATTATATTGTGAAAAGACATTTTGTCTGCATTATTGGATACATTATTCCTGTCAATCAAAAAAAATTATGATGTTAAATAGAAGGTAAATTATCAGCGGCCTTTCCATCTCTGTTCTGCTACTAAGTACAGTACTTAAAGCTGGGTCAAAGACCACTGTCTTTGGGAAAGTCCATGCAGATTTTTCATAGTACAGTATATACAGCATATTAAGGTAATCCTCAATTTATAGCCACAGTACAATCATTTTAAGCAGTGTAGTCATTAAGTGAGTTACAGCTGATTTTATTACTTTTTAGACTTATTGTTAAGTGAATCCAATTTCCCCCTTGATTTTGCTTATCAGAAGCTCTTTTGGAAGATCACAAATAGCAGTCATATGATTCTGAGATGCTGCAAGTCATAAAAATATACCAGTATTCAAGTACCTAAATTTTATCATGACTATGGGGATGCTGCGACAGCCCTGCAAAAATCAGTCATGAATCGCTTTTTTTCATCATGTCACCTGGAACAAGGATTAAATGAAGTAAGTTGAAGACATTATTTCCAGCAGCTCTGTAAAGCTCTCTCCCTTTCGATGATATATAAACTAGATAAATGTAAAATTTTGACTGTCATTCATATTTTTGCATGTTTTTGCCTATTTGTCTCCTTTTACCAGTTGTTGGTGTTTGTTTTCATTTAATAAACTTCAAGCTATATTTCTGTTAGCTGAATTTAGTTGTGTATGTATGTGCGTGTTTGTGATTGCTCAGATGATATAAAGATTAATTGGAAGTGTGATGGTTGCAAACTAAACTGTAGTAGTAATTTTCCAGTATGCACAACACACTTAAACGAGTTACTGGATTTTTGTATAATTTAGGTACAGTTCACATAATGTATGAAGGCAAACAAAATAAAGATTTCTTCAAATGTAGCTATTAGATATCATTATGTACTAAGGATAAGTGGCAAAATGTGTTTCATGATGTCAGAATACAAAGTAAGTGCAAATTGTGCTCCTGGGTATACGTCATGAGTCAAGTGTGTAATCCTGACTTTGCATGGAGTCATTGCTGTTTACATAACTTCAATGTTCTATTATCCTGACTAACTGGATGTCCATGAAGTAACCTGATTCCATGTGTTGTTGGAACAACATAAATAAAGCATGCTTGAATTAAAATTGCTTTTAAAAATGGAGAATATTTCTGAAAGGAAGAGTGTGGGGTAAGGAGTGGGTGGTGGGAGAAACATAAACATTTTTTTAAAAATGCCAGAATGATGAAAAAAAAATGATAGATTGAAAAACAGCCCACAAGAGGGTATCAGAGCACAAGATTTGGGTGCCTGGATTGAGCAATGTGATACTTCAGCAAAGCAAGAGGATTCAAAGATTAATTAATTTATCTGGAGGACTACATTTCCAGAACTTTTAAAGGAAACCCGTTTTTTAAACACCTGGTCTGTTTCTTTCTTAACGGGCCCCAATACCTCAATTACACCTAGCACTAATGGATAATGTCACAAGCTAGGACATTTCTTTCCCAAGAAAATAACAAGGTTATGTGGACGAAATCATGCTCACTTTAAAGATTTATTTTACACAGGGAGTTGGAAAGGCTGACTTCCAATAATTTTTCAAGCTCCTATTGCATCTTGAGCCTATCTTCTGGAGAATTGATTCTTCCTGCCACCTTGGTGTCATTTGCCAATTGGATGAGTTCCCCTTCTATCCCTTGGCCTAAATATTGATGAAGATATTGAAGAACACTAGGCCTAAGTCAGCCTTTTTGGTTGTAGAGGTCGGATGAACACACGGACATGCATACCGAGGTAGCGCATTACTTTCACTTTCCCTCTCCACACTGAGCCGTTCGAAGCACCAGCGCCGCAACGTTTAGTTCCTTCTCGGAGCCCACTTCCTTTGCTTCAGGCAAGCAGCAGGCGGAGAGCAGCAGTAAGCGAGGGAATGGGCAGGGAGGGGAGAGAGCTGCCTTTTTCTCCCTTCCTGCATCCGTGTTGGTTCCCCCGGCCTTAAAAGTATATTGACTGCAGCAGCCGTTGGGCAAGAGCGATGCTGTGCTGCCACCGTCCAATCGCCGACGCCTTGAATTGCAGAAAGCGCTGCCCCCTTGTTCACTGGATCACAACAGGCAATGCCAACCTGCCCTTCCAATCCACTCTACCCTCCCCCTCCCCCGTCCCCTCCATCCTAAGCAAAGAAGACACCGCACGGAAGGTACAGGCGGAGGAAGGGGCGAAAGTCTTAGTCTCAGCTTTTCAGGTATTAAAGCAGAGGTCTCCAAACTTGGTAACTTTAAGACTTGTGGACTTCAACTCCCAGAATTCCTCAGCCAACTTCTCATCACTCCTTATCACCCATCCCCTCCCACTTGTGACTGTTTGGCTGTAACCTTGTCGCTTGTATCCTTACGATTTATACTGACTGTTTCCTGGTATGATTTGATTGCTTATATGTACCCTATGACTATCATTAAGTGTTGTACCTGATGATTCTTGACTCTTGACAAATATATCTTTTATGTATACTGAGAGTATTTGCACCAAAACAAATTCCTTGTGTGACTTGGCCAATAAAAGAATTCTAATTCTAATTTGGGGACCCCTGTTCTAAAGACATTTAGGGTGATGTCATGGCCACAGAGTAGTGTGCAGCAGGTGGGAAAAGAGGGAATTGGGGAGGAATGGATGAGATTAAGAAGCAGCGTTGGATGGTCTTTTTCCTTTTCTTCAGCTACCCTCTTAGGTAGGGAGGAAGGCTGATGGAAAGGGTTTCTCAGTTCTAAGGCCCCAGTTTCCACAGTACAGCTGTATTGATAATATCTTTCTGTTGAACTATTCTGAAGGATTCTATGATGTTTTCTCCTACTAGTCTAGATGTTTTTATTGACTTTGTTCCAATAACTTTATGGCTTCCTCAAGTTAGACCTCAATATGAAAAATGGTCCCAAAAGAAGTTATGTTAATCTGTTTTGCATTCTAAAACACAGGCCTCGAATAATGGAGGTTTGGTATCCTGTCACAGGAATAGCTATTTTTCCTATGGAGTACAAAAAAAAAGAAAAGAAATAAATCTTATGCTTCATTTTTCCATTGTGTTAACAGATTTGTGAATAACAAATATTGTGTTATTCTTCAGCTTAAAGGTTCCCATCCCCTTCCATTCAATCGTGTCCAGTTTTGAGACACTGCATTGAAAAGTTCGTATTAAGATTTTGGGACAAAGTTTTTCAGAAATGCTTTGCCATTGCTTCCTTTCTAGGGCTGAGATAAAGTGACTGGCCAAGGTTACCCAGGTGGCTTTATGCTCATGGTGGGACTAGAATTCACAGCTTCCCAATTTCTATCCTCAACCCTTATTACATCAAGCTGGCTCTCAAAAGAGGTCTTAGACATTTATAAAATCAGTTATAATCCTTCCCTATAGAAATACATTATGAAGGCAACAAAAAAGAATATATATTAAGAAGCACTGAATTACAAGAAAAATGGTCTTTCTGGCTAAGAAAGAGAAAGATGTTTTCTGCTGTTGCTTTTTCTTTGGTCAGACGATGGTTTTTTTCTTGCTACCTGTTCTTCCTGGGAAGCAACATCTTCAAGACCATTTTCTACCAAGGCAGGTAAAACATCTTGGCCAAGACAAGTGTTTTGTCTGTTTCCTTTAGCAGCATCCGTTGGAGCTATATATTCTTATCATTTGAAAAAGACATCTGTGTACTTCTAAACACTTAAAATCACCTTAACAAATGAATGAACAATTTTGACCACAGGAACTTTCATCCTTTAATCTGATTTGTATAAAGTCTTTCTATTGCAGCCTTTTCATTTTCTTTCTTCCAGGAACATCTGACTGAGGGGGCACAATGTCACACACTCCCCGCTGCAAGCTAGTTGAATATTTGGAAGATCTGAATGATGATGAATTTGAGAAATTTAAGATGCACCTTGAGGACTACCCAGTGGAGAAGGGCTACAAGCCCATCCGTCGTTGCAAGACTGAAAAAGCGACCCATGTTGAAATAGCCCGATACATGATTGAGGCATATGACGATGCCAAGGCCTTGAAGATGACTGTCAGCATTCTGAATGGAATAAATAAAAAGGATCTGGCTACAAGAATCCAAAAGGAGATGCCAGAATGTATGTAGACAGAGCCCAGCTGTGTACTAGTAACTCAAGGGTGATTCAAATTCCTGTTTTGGCTTCTGTTCCTCTTTATACTTTGGCTCTCTAATAATATTTCTCCTTGAGTGATTTGTAGGCGTCCATCAATCTTTGCTATAGTCAGATTTGTCCCTTAGTCTAAAGTTAACAAGGTCCCTGGCTTTCTAATGACAGTCTCTTTACTGTCTCCTTACACAGGAGATTGCAAAGTATAGGAAAGTAGGTAAACAAATTGGGGAAAAGGTCTAAAATTAGGAGTCATTTTTGTACATAGAAATATAAGAGCTCCATATTTTCAGTGAAGGCCTGGGAGAGAAAAAAAATCCTGGAAAAATAAGAAACCACAGAAGACTGGAGAAAATGAGCATATTTGGGGAGAAATGCAAATAAGTGAGGGAAAACATTTTGGAAAAATAATGTTCCCCTGTTTTTTTCCAAGCAAATTACCATGATTGTTTTTTTTAACCTGAATTTTTACATCCTAGTAAATTGGATATGCTTTAGACTCTTGCTTATTGTTGTCCATGCTCTTAATTGCCCATTTCTACTGACAATAGCTTCCTGGGCTTTATCAAATGTCAGAAGCTGTCCAAGTAGCAGTTTCCTTTGTAAAATGTCCAGCTAATGAACTTTGCTGGTCCCCATTTCCTATGTAGTGTGATAGAGTTAGTATAGTTGTGCTGTATGGAAAATTGCTCAACAATGTAGCCCAATTTGCTGTCTTTCTATTGTGTTGGGAATGGTGGGAACTGTGATTCAATATATCTAAAGGGCAACCAGTTGGGGAAAAACTAATGTCACTCCATATTTTAGCTAAATATGGTTCAGTTCTAGCTGAAAAACAACCTGATCTTAATTGAACCAATTTAATGGTTTTGCTCCTGTGAAGAGTATTTTTCTCATCCATGTGATCATGACCAAAGGAAAAAAGGGGACAGCAATTAGCTCATTCATGATTCTTTTTTTTAAATAAGAACTGACTTTTATTTCCAACAGATTTTCTTCAGTTTCCAGAATCAGATAATGAGACAATTTCTGAATCTCAGAATAAAGGTTAGTGTCCACAGATGCATTAAGTGTTTTCCAAACACAAGACTTGAATCAAGAAGAAAAAAGACTAATTACTAGTCTGGTGCCTTGCTGCAGAATCAGATCTCAAGATGTCAAAACGGAAAGCATTTTGTTCCAACTTTTTTCTAAATGATGGGGCTGGGGAAGCATTTCAAACATTTTCATAATTCTTTTGTCTTTAACCTGAATTAATACTTCTTTTCCTAATTCTGTAAGTCATCAATTGAGTCGCTATCACTTCAAACTTTTCTCCATCTCTTCTTTTTAGTGGAGGTGATGCTGGATCCCAAGACAGCTTTTCCCACCCTCATCCTTTCAGAAGATTGGAAAAGTGTATACATGGGTGACCGAGCCCAGGACTTTCCTGACAATCTTGAACGCTTTAATTTTTTCCCTTGCGTCCTGGGAACAGAAGGCATCAATTCTGGGACTTCACAGTGGGTGGTGGAAGTGGGCAAGGCCAAACAATGGGCTATTGGTGCTGTACGTGAATCCATAGAAAGAAAAGGATATCTAAATATAAGGGCTACTGAAGGATTTTGGGTATTGCAGCTGATGGATGGAGAATATGAGGTCACCACCACACCTAAGACCATTCTTCCACTGTGGAAGACAGTACGACGGATTCTCGTTACCTTAGAATTCAGTTTAGGCAAATTATCTTTTTTTGATGTGGACTCTATGGAGATTATCTTTACTTTCAACTATCCATTTTCTGAGAAAATGTTCCCCTTTTTCCTGACTTGGGACAAAAAAAATCCGTTAAAAATTAGTACAGATTACTTCGTAAAATAATCTAAACAAGATGAAACAGTTCTGGGAAATTATCCAACCTGAGGAATTTTCTGTTCAGACCGTGAAGTGATTGCCATTAGATTCAGGGAATCTTATTTTTGAATAAATACAATAGAATAGTGTTGTAAATTTCTTATTTCTGTTCTCTTTATTCTTTTCAGAATTTTAGCCAGTCTTATAATAACCTGCAAAAGTAGCAGCTGTTCTTGAATTTGGAAACCCTTCAGGCCAACGGACGGTTGAAATCCAAGGCAAGGAATAGAATGAGATCATTAAGTCAAAGGCTGCCAATTCAAAATCTGCCAGAAATATTTTTAACTATTATTATTATTATTAATCATTAAGTTATTTTTAAGAAATCGTGACCAGCCTATATCTTCCTGTGCTTGCTTTCTTGTTTGATTGATTTTAGAGTAATTCTGCCATTTCACTTTAGAGAAAAAATAACTCCTAATTAAAACAAAACAAAACAATGAGCTAACTCAAAGCTCATAAATGCTGTACAGGTAGTCCTCATTTCTGACCATAACTGAAGCCAGAATTTTCATTGCTAAGCAAGGTGATAGTTCAATGAGCCATGCCCAGTTTTATGATCTTTTTTGGCCACAATTGTTAAGTGAATTGTTGCAATTCAGATGAATCTGGCTTCCTCCGTGACTTCCGAAGTGATTTTGCTTACTGAAAGGCAATGGGGAAGATTGTAAATCCCATGACTCCAGCTGCTGCAACCATTGTAAATAACAGGTGACGCCATTGCCCAGTGCATGAATCTTGATCACGTGATTGTGGGAATCCTAGGATAGTTGTAAGTGCAAGGACTGGTTGTAAGACATTTTCTTCAGTGCCAGTAACTTTGGGCATTAAACTGATGGTTTTCAATCAAGGACTACCTGTAATAAGCAAAAGGCTTTAGGCAGAATTAGAAGACTTGTATAAAAATAAAACTATTATATATAATTCATACGAAGACTACAGAAAGGGAAAGTAAGAGCCATTCAAAAAAGTGGAAATTGTTCAGATTTCCATATGTGAAAATATTTTTTTGTTTTTTAAGTTAAAAACATTGCTTGTTGAGATCAAATCTACGAAAGAACTCAAATTCACATGTCATTAGATTTAACACAGCTCTGCATCCACGAACAGGATGTACCATAGGACATCTTAAAAAACCACAAAATGTTATAATAACAAATTGATTTTTTGTGTTAAACTTGGAGAATTAAGCTAGTCAAAAGTTTAGAAACATTTGTTCTTTAAAGTAGCTATAGTTTTACCTATCAGAATTTTAGCCAATCTTAAATAACTTGCAAAAGTATCACCTTTTCTTGAATTTGGAAACCTTTCAGGCCAAAGGCCCTCTTTGATTTGCTTTTTATAGCTGTTAAAACTGATTTGTACTTAGATTTTTATGTGATATGATTATTTAACAGATTCAATTTAATTGGGTGCAATTTATTATTTTATAAACAGATTTCAGGAAACAGTCTTGGACAAATTCAGGTTTGGACAAGAATTATCTACCACTTATTTTGTGGATTCTTATAAAGCTTATTTCCATAAATAAGGTTAGCCATATTTGTTGTGGCAGACAATAGAATCTTACATTCTGATTTCTATCAGATACAATATTTTTGCTAGGAAGTCTCCCAGTGAACAATAGAGGCAATGAATAAAAAATAGATCAAATATATATAACTTATATATTTATTTTATTAAACTTATATACCGTCCTCTTTCCCTGACAGGACTCAGGGCATTGTACAGCCGATTAAAAATACCACAACAATACAAAATTAAAAAACAAAATCAAATATATAGTGGCTGAAATAAAAGTATATAAAGGGGAATTAAAAAGATTAAAACCAGATAAAACCAGATTAAAACTCTAAGAGAACCCTAGGCCAGACTGGCTTGGCGAAATAGATGAGTCTTCACCGCCCGTCGGAAGGTCAGGATATCAGGGATGGTCCTCATCTCTGGGGGTAATTTGTTCCAAAGGGAGGGTGCCCCCAACAAGAAGGCCCACACCCTTGGAGTCGCCAGCCATCCAGCCGGCGGCACCCTGAGAAGGTGGGAATGTATACGCTCTATGGGAGCGTATTGGCCGGCGGAAGGTTGATAATGGTAGGAGGCGGTCCCGTAGATACCCCAGCCCCAAGCCATGGAGCGCTTTAAAGTTGGTAACCAATACCTTGAAGCGCACCCAGAGGACCACCGGGAGCCAATGCAGCTCGCGCAAGAGCGGCGTGACATGAGAGCCCCGAGGAGCTCCCAACACCACCCATGCGGCTGCACTCTGCATCAGCTGGAACCTCCGAGTGCTCTTCATGTAGAGAGCATTGGCATAGTCTAGGCGGGAGATTACGAGGGCGGAAGTGACCGTGCGAAGCGAATCCCAATCCAGAAAAGGCCACAACTGGTAGATCCTATGGACCTGACCAAAAGCCCCCCTGGGGACGGCCGCCACATGGTCTTCCAATGACAGCCGTACATCCAGGAGGACACCCAGATTGCACGCCCTCTCTGTGGGGCAAGAATTCCCCCCCCCACAGCGAGCGATGGAACCAGCTGGCTGTATTGAGGTGCTGGAAAGCACAGCCACTCAGTCTTAGATGGGTTGAGCCGAAGCCTGTTCCGCCCCATCCAACACCGCACGGCCTCCAGGCACCGGGCCATCACTTCGACGGCTTCATCGGGGTGGCCCGGGATGGAAATGTACAGCTGGATGTCATCAGTGTACTGATGGAATTCTACCCCACAGCCATGGATGATCTCACCCAACGGCTTCATATAAATGTTGAACAGAAGGGGCGAGAGCACCAACTCCTGAGGAACCCCGCAAATCAGGGGTCTCGGGGCCGATCTCTGCCTCCCCGCCAACACAAATTGCGAATGGCCGGAAAGGAAGGAGGAGAACCACTGCAAAACAGTGCCCCCCACCCCCAACCCCCCCAGCTGCTGCAATAGGATACTGTGGTCGTAACTGGTGCTATAAAGTTTTTTTTTTTTAAATCAACCATGACATTGTTGGAAGCACATGTGTACAATCAACCTCATATACCATATATGCGCAACAAATCAACCTATCTGCAAATTCTTTAACAAAATACTGTGAAAAATGCTGAACTCCACTTTGCATGGTATTTTGGTTAAATGTTTGAGAGTCTGTTTATCCATGGATGGGCCTGTCTGCAAGTATATACAGGATGTATGTGAAGTTAAAAATATTACAATATACACCCGATAATCTGATCAATGGATAGGCCAACCCCAATTTGGGAATTGCACATAAAATTCTCGATTTATTTGCAAGTATATACAATATATTTTTATTTGTTTTTCGTAGATTTTCACGGGTATAGGTATGCAGGTCTTGGCCAGTCTGATACCAGAAAGCTTAATGTTTATATGGCAGGAACAAAGACATAGAATTGATTCAATTGAGAAGGCAGAATTATTTTATACAGAATATTTTGAGAGAGAAAGAGGAAGAGACAGAAAAAGAAATGTCACTAATTCAATTCCAAGAGGACTGCCAAGCAGCGACTGAAAAAGAAGAAGGTACTGTAGGCGGAAAGGTGGAAGTTAGAAAACAATGAGAACCAAGATCTGCGAAAGCTGCAAAACCTATCTACAAAGTATAATCATGGAAGAGAAAAAACTTATTACAATTAATATAAATGGACTTAATTCAACTGTTAAAAGAAGGAAAACTTTCCATAAATTAGAGAAATTAAAATTTGATATAATCTGCCTACAAGAAGTACATATTAAAAAGCAGCATGAACAACTATTGATACAGCCAAAGCTAGAGAAAATATTTACTTCTTTGACACAATGTAAGAAAAGAAGAGTGGTTTTATACCTCAAAGATACTATTCCAGTCTTTTAATGGTGGAAATAATGGACAATAATATAAACACATTCCTGATAGCAGTCTATGCTCCAAATGAAAATCAAGGAAAATTTTATAGAAAATTACATATGAAAATAATTGAAGTGGACTATATTAATATCTGTATGATGGGAGACTTCAATGGATAATAGTAGATAATAAATTGGACTATACAACACAGAAAATAACAAAGCAAAGCAGATCCTTTTTAAAAATGATAGTTGAAATAAATCTAAAAGATGGGAGAGAAAGAAATGCTAAGACCAAACAATATACCTTTTATTCAAACAGACATTCATCATGATCTAGAATAGATATGATATGGATGTCAACAGAATTGATCACTAATCTTCAAGAAATTGATATTGAAACAAGTACTATCTGGGCAGACCATAATCCAATGACAATTAAATGGAAAGGACAAAGAAGAAGATCTAGATGTACCTTAAATAATACTATATTAAAAGAAAAAGATTTTACACAGAGAAGGGAGAAAGAGCTGGCATTTTTCTTCAAAGAAAATAAAAAAGAACACACATCAATGCAGAATGTATGGGATACAATGAAGGCATATGCCAGAGGCTTGATAATAGACTATATAAAGAAAAGAAATATTATGAAAAGACAAGCCTCTAAGACACTAGAGGATGAGTATAAAGGATTTGAAAAAGAGTTTCAGAAACTGCCACAGAAAAAGGACATTAAGTTAAAAATGGATACAATTAAACATAAAATGGGATTAATGGGAAAAAAAAGAATTAGCACAGAAAATCAGAGGTGCGAAGCAGAACTATTTTGAAGATGCAAATAAACCCAGATAGATGATTAGCATATAAACTGAGAAAGGAGAGAGAATCAAGGAAAATATCACAATAGATGATCAAGGCCAAGCTTGCTATGGAAGTAAAGAGAAGAAAAAAAAATCATATGAGATTATTATGGGAAATTATATGAACAAGAGAATATTGATGATGAAAGAATTTAATCAGTACTTACAGAATGCTAATTTACCTCAGATACCTAAAGAGACTGAAATAATATTAGAAAGTAACATAACGATGACTGAGTTAATTGAAGCACTTAAGAAGCAAAATAATGGAAAGGCACCAGGTCCAGATGGACTTCCAGCAGAATTTTATAAGACGTTACAAGAATCGTTGAATCTTCCATTGTTAGAAGTTATGAATGAAGTTATGTCAAAGAAGAGGATACCCAAATCATATTACATTTGTCCCAAAGGAGGACGCCGACCCACAACAAATCAAGAACTATAGACCCATTTCCCTATTAAACTCAGACTATAAAATTTTTGCTTCAATATTGGCAGAAAGACTCAAAAAATATTTAAATAACTTTATTCATCCTGATCAAAATGGATTTCTGCCAAAGAGACAAAGATAATATGAGAATAATTTTGGATACTTTGGAATATTATGAGGCACATCCTGAAAAACAAATGGCTTTGATATTTTTAGATGTACGGCCTTTGATAATGTGAATTGGTGATTCATGTTATTACAGTTGGAGCAGATAGGCTTTGGTAAAAAAATCATTCATACAATAGAAGCTATATATCATAAACAAACAGCAAAGATAATGATAGAGGGAGAATTGTCGGATTTTATTGATATAAGAAAAGGAACAAGACAAGGCTGCCCACTGTCACCTCTGTTGTTTGTGTTAACTTTGGAAGTGCTAAATAGAAACATTAGAGAAGAAAAGGATATAAAAGGGATGAAAATTAAAAAGGAAGAATTTAAATTGCAAGCATTTGCAGATGGTCTGGTTTTCATCTTAGATGATCCATTAGAAACAGCATTAAAACTGACAGAAAAGATAGAGGTATATAGAAAGGTAACTGCTCTGAAAATAAATAAAGATAAAACAAAGATTCTGACAAAGAATATGTTATTAAGACAAAAGGAAGAATTGGCGGATGTTTTGAAAATTCAGGTCACAAATTAAGTCAAGTATTTGGGGATATATTTGACAGCAAGATGTAGCAAATTTAAAGAGAATAATTATATTAAAGTCAAGTAACAGACAGCAACAGATTTGGCAAAATGGGAAAACTTACAATTATCATTAATAGGGAGAATATTAACAATCAAAATGAATATGTTACCCAGAATTTTATATCTGTTTCAAACAATTCCAATTAGGCTAGGGAAAGATTATTTTGAAGACTTAAAATTGTGTTGAAATGTATAGGGCGGGGAAAGAAAGTGAGAATAAAACTAAAACTCTTGCAAGAAGCTAGAATAAGAGAAGGATTTGGCCTGCCTAATTGGGAGTTAAACTACCAAGCTACAAATCTGATGTGGGTTAAGGAATGGATAACATTAAGAAATACTAGATTGTTGACATTAGAAGGACATGATTTGTTGTTGGGGTGACATGCCTTCTTACGGTACAAGGGAACTAAAACACAGGGGTATTTTAGAAGACATTATATATGGAAGGCTTTGTGGTTAAATTGGGAGAAGACTAAAAGCCAACGTTATTTGAAAATTCCAGTCTGGCTATTGACTATTGAAGCATTTTCTTATCCTATAACATATAAAAAGAAACGAACAGTTAGATATGGTGAAATATTGAATGAAAAGGGTGAACTTAAATTTATGCAAAAACTAGAGGAACAATTCCAAAACAGAAGGGTTTTATGATAAGTTGACTGATTTAGATAAGATTTTGACAGGTACTGAGGAAAAAGTGATTAAAAAACTATATGGATATTTATTAGGAATTAAGCTAGAAGAAGAATAAGTTAAAGAAACAATGATTGTTTGGGGAAAATTTTTTGGATATGGGATTGATTTAGAGAAATGGCAAAAAATGTGGTCTCAAAATTATAAAATTACAATGTCAACAGCATATAAAGAAAATTTGTATAAGATGTTTTACAGATGGCACTTACCCCCAACAAGAATAGCAAGAATGTTCAAAAACAAATCTGAAAAATGTTGGAAATGTCATCAGATACCTGGCTCATACTACCGTATGTGGTGGACATTTGCAGATGCTAAAAGATATTGGACTAAAATCCACATATGATTGGAAAAAATGACAAAAAAACACATAGACTTGAAACCAGAGATATTTTTATTGGGAATTTTACCTGAAATATACAGTAAGGAATTGAAATATTTGATTGTAAATGTATTAACAGCGGCTAGGATTGTATTTGCTAAAAACTGGAAAAAAGAAAATACCAATGCAGGAGGAAGTTATTAAGAAAATAATGGAATGTGCTGAAATGAGTTCATTGACACTTGAAATCAGAGAACAAGAAGATAAACAATTTTATAAGATTTTGGATTTATTTTATCAATGGTTAGACAATAAAATATGGTAATGAAATATGTAGAATTTTAGAATATAAAGAATATATAAAGGTGTATTATCATAATATAACTATGGGATAGATTTGGGGTGATAATATGAATTGTCATAAAATAAATCAGTTAAAATATGGATTATCTTGCATAACATGAACAAATAATAGTATAGTCAAATGATTGATTAATAATGATATTAATGTAATTAGGAATATATGATAGATAATATGAGAACATATACAAGTAATTGTAAGTGATTACTATGAAGTGGATGCACAAAACAATTTGTAAACCAACCGACACATTGTATGTACATAAGTGGAAGATGGCTTGATGTTTTTATGTTGTGTTTGTGTATGTTTGTCTAAAAAAATAATAAAACTTTAATAAAAAAAAAAGACAGCTAAGAAGGGAAGTTAAGTACTGTCCAAAAAACACTTTATGTTGCCTCTTGCTTTGAAGAGTTGAATCCCATCATCTTCTTGGGTTAATCTTCCTCATTCAGATAGATAAATGGTGCCCTGAACAGGAACAACGTCTATACAAGAAAACCTGTTTGTGTGCATGTTCAAAATCAACTCAATGAGAACAAGGCTTATTGCAAAAGATTATGAGTCCAATACACATCATATTAAATCAAATTTCTTCCAATCAAAAAAATCTGGTTATATTTGCATATTAATTTATTTTTATAGGTAGAATAGAGCATTTCCATAGAATGAGAATTTGCACTTGCAAGCCTTAATCTCAGAAATAATAAGCTAATGGTTTCTTACACTTTGTTTTAGGACACATATTTTCATCACTTAAATGATATCATCAAGATCTTTGAAAATTTGGAAATTAATTTGGCAGCTATCATATGGATGTCTCTGGGCAGCTTGCAGAATTACAAACAAGCCCACAAAAGATATAAAAATAACCAAAATATTAACAACAAAATACTAAAAATGATTAAAAGCATTAAAAACACAATCTGCAAAAAAAGTATAATGTCATTAATGGTACTCCATGTTGCAGGCTCTGTACCAGGACTAGCAGATCCCCAGGTGTGGCAAAATTGATACCCTTGATTAAAGAAAAGACTTAGACCAATTTTATTTCTACTTGGAAGTCACTTTTGGATTTTTTGCAAAAAAACAGATAAATGAAATTTTGATTCAGGGATTTGTTGATTAGAATTAAATGGTATTGTGCAAGTAATGTAGACTATTGTTAATTTTAGAGTGAAAGTTGATATATTTTTAATCTACATCTGTGCCAAAGGAAGTTGGAAGTCATTCATTTTCCATTTGCTTTAGTTTTTCCTTTTTTATTCATACTTCTATCTTGCTTTTTGTCCAGTTTTTTTCTTTTTCTTTGCTAGTTGGCATTTTATTCCTGTTGGCTTTTGAAATTTAATAAATCATATCAAAAGAATTATGTATATGTGCAGATGTGTATAGACTAATTCATATTAATATATGAAGCCTGAGCATCCTGTAGTGGCAGGGCAGGGATCATGGCGCTTATGGATGCTATAATGTAGCCAATCCTTTGACATTATTACAATCACTGTTATTAACATGGTTTTCTGGTTGCATATTGAAGAATATTTTGATGCATTTTATGTGGGAAAGTCTCAGAAGGATAGATGAAGTTTTAGGACATTCATGGAGGAAGAAAAAAAGGAGCTATAACAGAATCTCAGAAGAAGCAGCTACTTATTCCAATATAAGATTTAGAGTTCAGAATAGAAAATAAGCTTAGTGCTTCAACCT
Organism: Bungarus multicinctus; assembly: GCA_023653725.1. Classification (NCBI taxonomy): domain Eukaryota; kingdom Metazoa; phylum Chordata; class Lepidosauria; order Squamata; family Elapidae; genus Bungarus; species Bungarus multicinctus. The sequence continues at coordinate 110,467,883 of CM042840.1, forward strand.
AAAACAGCAGTTCCTGTCCTACACATTAGCAGAGGGGATACTTTTCTATAAAATTTTCTAACAAAATATTACAAGATTTCTGCTCAGTATTTAATCCCTATCATGAAATAGAACAGCTGGATTCACATAACATGCTAAACTAAAATGAGATTGAGGTTCTGTATTTCTAGCAGATTGCATGAACTCAGGCAGCACTTCAAATTTCTGTATTCTGTACAGGGGTGGATTTCTAAGCTGTACAGATACAGATAGATAAACTCAACAAGATGTCCATAACAAAGTACATTTATTGGTTCATCAGGTATCCTCATAACTCACATTTGTGGCGAAGTTCTTTAATGACCAATTCTTTGTATAACTATCTTGTAGGTAAAAGATGGGTTATCTCCTAACCCATCTCGTAGTGATAGAAAGCAGCTGCCATGAGTCAGGGAATTCAGCAAAAGTGAGGAAAACTCCCTCAACCCATCAAGGGTCAAATTAGTGACCTATCGGGATTACAGATGTGGCCACGTGACATGAACTACATTTCCCAGGATACTTTAACTACATTTACCATGATGCATTCCCTTAAGGGAACAGCTCACAATTGCTACTTAACTATCCAATTCCCATACACTGGCTAGACAGCACAAATAGTAATAACACATTATATAAATATAGTAATTATGCTTATTAATCTGGTTTTAGAGCTCAAGACAGAGTTTTTTAAATTCCTCTAGAGCAGTGATCTCCAAGCTTGGCAACATTAAGCTTGGAGACTCTGAATTCTGGGAGTTGAAGTCAACCAGGCTTAAAGTTGCCAAGGTTGGAAACCCCTGCTCTACAACATAGAACATCAACCACACATGTCTTTTCCTTTCTCCTAAATATTTACAGATTGAATCTCTACAGACGTGGTATTCAGCAGGTTTTGACCAGTTCTGGAGAACAGATAGCAAAAATTTTGAGTAGTTCAGAGAACCGGCAAATACCACCTCTGATTGGAGATTTTACAGTATCCTTCCCCTGCCATGCTCACCCAGCCACACTCACAGAACTGGTAGTAAAAATAAATGTGAATCCCACCACTGCCACATGCCCTTTATCTGCAGCATCTATAGATATTTATTTTTGAAAAAGAGAGTGATAAAAGGAATAATGACACATAACAAGCTTTAATTATATTTGTTCCTCTTCATATTACATGCATTATATAGTGTAAATATTAACAGAATAAATGAGTTTTCCTGAACAATTCAATGTCTGGTTTGAAAGGTTTTTTTTAAAGAGCATCTTAGAATCAGCATAATATTCATCCTATTTCAATAGCTAGTCTTGATTGTAAAGAAATAAAAACACAGTATTTTCACATAATAGTTTATGTTCTCTGTAAATGTTTATCCAAAAGTTTTCCAATTATGATTTTTCTCTCTCCAGTTAGTTTAATGTAACATTAAAAAATAATTTTTATTATGGATAATCTACTTACTTGCTTGGTGATCCTAAGCCTCATACCTTTGGAAAGCAGTGGTATCTCACAATTTATGAAATATTTAGTGTGTTTTATGAAATGAGCCAACTAGTATTAGCATTTGCAGTGTGCCCTGTACAGCTTTCTCAGAAGTCCTTACCCTAATCAAAGGTTCATTTTTTGTATTACTAACTTATTTATATCATTTTAGCTTATATAGTTTTTATCTTTTAATATTGTAAGCCACCTAGAGTTACCCTGAGGTAAGGTGGGTGGCTAAGTAAAATTTATAAAAAGAGAGATAAACCTAGGCAACAAACTAAGGCTGAAGACGAACAAAAAGTAGAATAACCCTTCTCCATTTTAACCTTTGCAATAATTCTGAAAGATAAATTAAGCTACAAAAGAGGGAGTATCCAAGGTCACCTGCTCAACATCATAAATGAGTAGATTTGTACCTAGGTCTCCATGCTCCAAGTTCATCTTGCCAACCATTATATCACAATAGCTCTTAAATATTAATTTGCAATGTCAAGCGAAAATATGAGGGCAATTTTATCAATGTTTCAGTCATAACTCCTGGGAAAGAAGGAACTGGATACATTTTCTACACTTTGCAAGGAAATAGATAAATAGCCACATGATTACACATAGTCTTTGGCAAGCTGCCTCTTGGTTAATCTGTTACCAAACCTTAACTAAGACAATCAGTAAAAGTACAGAATTCAGATGTGCTCAGAATTTGTCCTTTGGTCTATATTTCTCTGCATTTGGAGAGCTCTTTATGGTTACTTTGTGATAAACGTTTTAAGAAAAAATTGCATACTCAGAAAAACACTATCATTTCATAGATTCCAGAATTGAGTTTTGACATTGAAAAGAGGATCTATGCACAATTAGAATCCCAAAAGGGGATGATTAAATTGTAGAAATTATTTTGAAAGGGAAAATGGTCAAGAAAACCCTTTATTAACACACTTTTATAAATAATATATAATTTGATACATTAATTTTGTAAGTGACAAGCTACCTAGCTTAATTTTCTCTTATTTAGCACCAAAAATTATAATGTACATAGAACCTATAATCTAAGAAAATTGATTGCTGGGCAGACAGATCATAACTGATTTTTCCAATATAAACTTTCTGCTAATTAAGTAAGATTATTCTCGGGACAGATTTTTTTCTGTAAAAAAAATTTAGTAGTCAAATATCTGCCCATTTGTTTTTAAATCTCCTCTTCCAATGCCTCAGTTGTTATTGATACTTTTTAGCACTAGATCTGACGGCAAAAATCTGGATTATCAATAGATTGAAGAAATGGGTTTGGCGTCTCTTTTCTGCTATCTTCTGATCATCCAGATATTTTGGAGTTCAGATCTGGTAGCCATTTTATTCGCTTCATTATAAAGGAGAAGATGGATAATCCTAGTGACTAAATCTAAATTAGTTGGGTTCTTTGATCAACAGGATTTTTGCATATTGTCCTTTGCACTGTGATACTTATTTATTTTTATTTAACCTCCCATATATCATCCTGAAGTTGTCAATGATTCAAAGTAGTTTCTCTTTCTCTATTCATATTCAATACTTTTATTGCTTCAGTGGCCAATTTCCAGATACCCTACAGAAAATTACAGATTATATGGTCAGTAATCTACAGTTAATCAAACTCACTATAAGATACTGACAGAGCAACTGCCAGAAGTAGCTAAATCTAATTGGTAGGTGCCTTTTGTAGACTAATTTATTTCATACCTTGGGGCCATCAGAAGCTTGCTTGTTAATGGCAGTGGTTTAGAGCAACATTTAGTAAGCTGGGATCCATTAAACTATATATTGTAATCATCATGAAAAACAATGTCTGAATCCAGCCAATGGTGAAATCCTTTACTTAAGGGTCTGGATAGCTCTCATCAAAAATCATTCTGAGAGTCATGTTATCATTCTAGAACAATGCTCTTACTGATCATTTAATCTGTAATTTCCTATCATTATAGTTCATATTCATTATCACAGACTTTGTAATTCTTTCTTTTGCTGTTCTTAATCTCATCTCTTTCTTCTGTAAAGATACTGATGACAGGATCTTTACTGATTGTCAAAACGAAAACATTCAGTTTTATAAATTAGAGGAAATGGATCGTGTTTTTCTGTTGCCAGCATACTTTATTTACAAAATAACTAAGACACAAAAGAAACAGCAGTACCATTCTTCTAAGCAAGCTAAAGAAACTATAATGAAAAATGGAGTGGAAGTAAAACTCCTCCCCTGCACACATGCGCAGTAAAACAGAACTTCATAAGACACTCATATCTTGTTACTATGGAGACTTGATAACTAGTCCAGCTTATTTTGTAAACGTCTGTGGAAAGCTCCTCAGACAAACTCAAAACAAACGCAGTGACACTGATGAAGTCTGCAAATTCAATAGTAAGATTCTTTAGAAAGATTTTGAAATATTCACACTAATAAAATCAATATTGTTGGCATTTATGCAGTCTAAATGCTAGGCATTAACAAGATTTAGGTTTCTTGTAATTAGCATAAACTAGGCTGATTATCATTTCTCTTAGTTATTCAAAGTGACGTACATGTTTCTTTCTCTTATTCCTTCCAAAACTATAAATCAATTAACTGGGAAACATTATGATCCAAGACCATGGGAAAGAAACACTGTATTTCTCTCTACAATATACAGAGAGTGTGTTCTAAAGTGTATGTTCTACAAATGACCTCTAAGTGAGATTATAAAGTAATTAAATAGACTTAAAAGGGTTGCAACTATGTATTGAGAGTTACTATAATCATGATTTAATTAGCTATGTAATATTAGAGAGGGCTCAAACTGATACTTTGGATTGACAAAGAATCAACTGAGTTACAGAAGCTTATAGAATAATAGAATTGGAAGGGATTTTGTCAGGTCATCTAATCCAACCCCCTGCCCAAGCAGGAAATCCTATATCATTTCTGACAGATGGCAGTCCAGTCTCTTCTTGAAACCTTCCAGCGATGAAGCTCCTATAACTTCTGAAGGCAAGCTATTCTTTTGGTTGATTGGCTCATTGTCAGAAAATTTCTCCTTATTTCTAGATTGAACTTCTCCTTGATCAGTTTCCATCCATTATTCCTTTTCTAACCTGGTAGACTGGAGGATCCTAGCATACATCTGTGATCAATCTTGATGGGAGCTGGATGGGAGCTGTTAAGACTGAGTGGCTTTTGTTGCACAGAGCTTCAAGTTCCAGGAGCTCCACACAATCTCCAAAATCCATAGCAGACATGAAAACTAGAGATGGGAAATCAGTCTTTCCCTGTGTGTTGCAAATGTGTTGGATTATTACTTTTAAAATTCCCAACCTGAGTAAAGGGCATGCAGCCATAAAGCTTATTGAATAACTTTGATCTAGTCACTGCCTCATAAGCCTTCCCACTGCTGAGCTGAAGGGTTTTACACCCATTCATGAGTCAGACTACTGTATGGTCAGCAGCATAATGTTTACTACCCATATTGTTGATCTCAACCCTGCTTCCATTGCCTGTTTGTCACTATAATCTGTCTCTCCTCCACACCAATAGGTGATGAAGCCTTACAGATCTTGATGCTCACCTTGGACATAAGCAAATAGATTGGGAAGAGTGATAAATATAATTTACAAACAGTACTAAGGCCATCCTAAAGCTACCTCACTCATAACCTGGGGCTGAAATGAAGTTAGAGATCAAAGCAAAAAAAAGTAGATTGTTGTGATGGAGTTGGGGCAGTGGGGAGAATATTCATTAGGATTCTTGTAAAAAGCAATGAACTTGGGAGCAGGTTGAGTAAAAATAAATAACCAATGAATGTTCAACCATTGTGTTAAAGGTAAAGGTTCCCCTGTCCATTTGGGTCTGACCCTAGGAACTGATGCTCATCTCTGTTTCATAGTAGAGGGAGCCAAATTGTCCAAAATTGGTTCCATGGCCATGTGGCCTGCCTGACTATGTGCCAAGGCACACGGAATGGTGTTACCTTCCCACATAAATGATACCTATTTATCTACTTGCATTTGCATGCTTTTAACCTACTAGGTTGGCAGGAGATGGGGCAAAGATGGGAGCTCACTCGGTTGTATGATGCTTGGATCATGAACTACCAACCTTCTGGTAAAAGCATCTTTAAAACCCTGCTGTTTTCTTCAGTCTGTCACACAAGCATCAGAAGCCACAGCAATAGCATACAAAAACTTCCACAATCTGTAAAAAGCCTGGGCAGAGATAAGGGGCCTGCCTCAGGCTGGCAGGTGGGCCAAAACAGCATCAGACATCGAAC
>CM042840.1:110487992-110658072 GCA_023653725.1 Bungarus multicinctus
GAAGGCCCGCACCCTCGGGGTCGCCAACCAGCAACAATCAGGTGGCAGAACCCCGAGGAGGGCAACCCTGTGGGAGCACACTGGGCGGCGGGAGGCTGTTGATGGCAGCAGGCGGTCCGTAAGTACCCAGGTCCCAAGCCATGGAGCGCTTTGAAACAATCAATACCACCTTGAATCGGATCCGGAAGGCCACAGGAAGCCAATGCAGCCTGCGGAGAAGTGGTGTTACATGGGAGCTCTGAGGTAGAGAGCATTGCAATAGTCCAAGCGGAGATGACGAGGGCGGAGGTGACTGTGCGAAGTGCGTCCAGATCAGAAAGGGCCGCAACTGGTAAATCAGACGAATCTGACAAAGGCCCCCCTGGCGACGGCCGTGGTGTGATCTTCTAAAGACAGCCGTACGTCCAGGAGGACACTAGATTGCGAGCCCTTTCCATGGGGGTCAAAATTTCTCCCCCCACGGCCAGCGACGGAACAAGCTGGCTGTATCTAGGCACAGGAAACCACAGCCACTCGGTTTTGGTCGGGTTGAGACGAAGCCTGTTAAGACCCATCCAACTCCGCACGGCCTCCAGGCACGGGTCATCACTTCGAGGGCTCATTGGGGTGGCCTGGGGTAGAGATGTACAGCTGATGTCATCAGCGTACTGATGGAACTCTACCGCGAAACCATGGATGATCTCACCAGCGACTTCACATAAATGTTGAACAGCAGGGGCGAGAGCACAGACCCCTGAGGCACCCCACATAATAGGGGCCTCGGGGTCGACCTCTGCCCCCCCGTCAGCACAAATTGCAAGCGGTCAGAGAAGAAGGAGGAGAACCGCCGTAAAATGGTGCCTCCCACTTCCAACGCCCCAACCATCGCAATAAGATAGTGTGGTCGACAGTATCAAAAGCCGCGGAGAGATCTAACAGGACCAGGACAGAGGAACAACCCCTGTCCCAGGCCCTCCAGAGATCATCCACCAACGCGACCAACGCCGTCTCCGTGCTGTGCCCGGGCCTGAAACCCGATTGGAGGGGGTCTAGGTATACCGCTTCATCCAGGTACTGAGGGAGCTGGCGTGCCACCACACTCTCAACAACCTTTGCAACAAAGCGGATGTTGGAGACAGGACGATAATTCGACAATAATGCTGGATCCAGGGACGGTTTCTTGAGGAGGGGGAAACTTGTTAAATTACCCACACCCTGCTATCAAAGTGGATCCTGGGCACTGCGCTGCAATGGAGAAATGGGCAACAGAGTGGCCAGCACAAGGGAAGGAGGAGGGAAAGCAGCCTTCTCGTTCCCTCGCACTGGCCACTCTTTTGCCCATTTCTCCATTGCAGAGCAGAACAGTGCCCAGGATCCACTTTGATAGCGAGGAGTAGAGGGGTGTATGGATAATTTAACAACCAGTTCACATGCCATTAAAAGGATTGAAGTTTTGACTGCACAGTCACACTGCCATCTTGATGTTTTTTACACATAGCAATAGCACTCAGACTTATAAACTGCTTCACAATGCTTTCTAGCCTGCTCTAAATAGTTTGCAGAGCCATCATATTGTTCCCAACAATTTGGATCCTCATTTTACCAATGGAAGGCTGAGTTAACCTTGAGCCTCGTGAGATTAGATCTGCCAAATTGCAGGCAGCTGGATGCAGCAGAAGTAGCTTGCAGTGCTGCACTCTAACCACTGCACCACCAAGGCCCTTATGGTCTCCAAAACAGTGAAAGTTTTAGAATTTTTTAAAAAAATTTTTTTAAAGAAAAGTGGATATGTGAATTTTCTTTTAATAATATATCATATTACTAATTGCCATAGATCAGGGATCCCCAATTCCTAGGCTGCAGCCTGCTAATCGGCTGTGACCTGTTTACCATGGAAGCATGGGGTGAGTGTGCATACACATCTCCACTTAACTTGAGCAATGGGATAGCATGGGCATGTGTGCTCCATTTGCATGAATGGGGGACACATGTGCACACTACTCATGCAAATGGAGCTGCACATGTGTGCTATGGCTGCTTGCATGGAACCATCCCCTCTTCCTCCCCTGCCAGTCTACAAAGTCAGAAAGGTTGGGAAACTGCCATATATCTGATGTTGCCTGTGATTTATGGCAGTTTTGAATCCATTGCTTGAATCCATTCAATTGTTTCAAGTTTTGAATCAATTGAAGCCCAATAGATTTGGAGGAGCAGGTATGAAAAGATTACACTGAAGGCAGTATATCTTTCTCTCGGGTGAATTCTTGATGATGCAAAGTCTGATATATCTTAAATGTGCTTAGCTTTGTGTTGTCCATCTGTCTTAGAAAACATACCTGTAGGCACTGCGATACAGAACCCCTTCTCATCTCTCACAGGCTGATCTGAATCCACATCATATTGCACAAATTTATAGTTAAATAGTTTCTGAAATTGAACAAAAAAACAGAAATATGAGCCCAAAACAGGCACTAATTACAGATTTATATGGATTTAATGAGCGAAAGGAACTTCATGCTTGATAAAGAGGTCCAGTTAAACCCTACAGAGCTAAAGTCTCTCCCTTTATCCTCTGAATAAATCCTGAGATGTAGTAAGGCAGAGAATCATGTATGTTGGGATTGATGTATTCTCACATTCTTTGGAGTGGGCAAAAATAATGATTTGTCACAGGCAAGAAGACAACATTGCCCTCAGCACCCCACCCTCATCTTTTGATGTAGTGATGAAGATGCTGGCCTAGAAACTGGGAGACTGTGAATTTTAGTTCCATCTTATTCATGAAAACTGACTGGGTAACCTTGGGCCGCTCAGCCCAGCTCACCACACAGGGCTGTTGTGGTGAAATTAGCATGAGGAAGGAATATTATAAATGTTCGTCATGTTGAGTTATTTATAAAGTAATAAAGGTGGAAGATAATAGATGATAGATAGGTAGATAGATAGATAGATAGATAGATAGATAGATAGATAGATAGATAGATAGATAGATAGATAGATAGATAGATAGATAGATAGATAGGACAGGACAGACAGAGACAGACAGACAGACAGACAGACAGACAGACAGACAGACATAGAGATATGTGGAGATAGATAGAGATAGATGATAGAGAGACAAACAGACAGATATACACACATCCACTGACTTGATCCAGCCAATTAAGGCATCCTTAGAGCAAGGATTTTTGAGTTAGAACATTCTTCAGAAGCTGCCCTAGCATTTTCCTAGGTGTAGCAAAAAACCACCCTGGAGTGCCTCTGTCTGGGAGTAAAACACTAGAACTATCATCATTCTCTCAATAGCTGATCAATCCATGTGCTCTGAAAAATTTCACTCTTGGCAGACTTAATGTACTATTTTTTTAAACAAAAATCCCAGATCTTCCAAAACAAGAAAAGCTAATTCATTCCAATTATATTTCATTTCATGTGACCTGTGGAGACTAATGATAGCAAAAGTGGATGGGAGAAGAGTATTTGACCTCAGACTGTTCTGCAAATTGAGAGAGAAGCTTGAAAGTGCTGGGTTTAGAGGCTGTATGACTTTTTCTTAAAATACTCCAATTACATTTCAAATAGTTCTGAATATATAATTTATGACCCTATATTTCTATAGATTTTTAGATCTATATTAGATCTAAAAGGTCTAAAAGTGGCTAGATCTAAGTGGCTAGAAGTGGCCCAGACATTTTCAAACAGACCCTAAGAACTTCTCATTACCTTAATGAAGAAATTGGTCCTTCCCACTGCTCCAACTTTTCCTGCATAATTAATGAATCCAACAATTCCTTCGGTAGCTCCATAAACTTCGTAGATTTTGATGGGTCCAAATCGATTCAGGAACTCTTTCCAAACCTCTGTTCGCATTCCATTACCAATAGCTATTCTCACCCTATGGTCACGGTCATTGTCTCTCTGTAAGGTGAGATATCAAGGAATTAGAACTCTCCAAAATAAATATTGTATTATCAGTGGCCATGCCAAATGGTCAGGCAGCGAACCAGTTTTTTAAGAGATTGCTTGAAGAACATCCTATAAGATGGTGGGAAGGAGTAACAGTCTATAAAGATTGTTTAGAATTAGTTTATAAGTCTGTAAGGAAACGAGCTATTTCAGACTACAGTTGCATGGCTATGATGGCTTTAGTTTAAACAGATAGAAATCCATGTTACCCGTAGATAAATAATACAGGTTTGGTTTTCAAATTCTGGTTAATACCTTAGGGTCAATGGATAGCATCTCTGAGCAAGTAGCAGGTACTGAAAGTTGACTAAAGCCTAGCAAAAATATATTTAGAACTACAACATTTTAGCATTTGTAACCAAATGACTATTCCTAGAAAACATGTTTACTGTTGTAACAATGACTATTCCCTCCCTACTCCTCAACAAAAAAAAGGTTGTCATCTACTAACCTCCCCTGCAAATATTTCTGCTTTGAAAACTCCCTGTAATCCTTTGTTGGAGGAGAATTATCCTGATCTATAAAAGATCCATTAAGCCTTGGAATTGGCCAGTTCTGAATCAACTTTGTCATACAAAAACAGAGCTAAGTAACCCTAAACTTGTAACCATTTTTAAACCCTCAGGTACCTTTCTTAAAATACTTTTCTTTGTTTTATCTCCATATATCTGGATCAGTTCCCAAAGCTCTTCACTGTTTTGCAACCTACTAAGACCTTGCTATGAAGAATAGACAAAGGAATAGTGCCATTGCACAACAGCTTCAGTCTACCTATATTTCAATTATATGTTCCCATATAAAGATACAACTCTATTTTTCTGTGAAAGATTAGTAATAATATCATTATTTTTTCCTTTTACCTCTATAATAGATTTATATATACATATGTATATGTACATTTACATATATCTATCCTATGACCTGCTGCTTGGCAAGTATAATTATCATTTTTTCATGAAATGGGAAACAAGTGAGGGAATTGGGTTACGTGAAGGGAGAAGGAATGGATATAGGAGAAGGGAATATATAAACAGGTCATGCATTCATGATAAATTGGGCCTAGGTCTCCACAATATGGTACAAGTACTGTATAGTTATCTTCTAGATTTGTATCTGCATTGCCTAGACAGTCACTTATCATTCTTTGTAGTATTATTTTCTGAAGTATTAGTCCATCTTATCAATTACCTTTGGTGCATTACACAAGTAGCGCATCAATTCTCCTACATACTGGATCACAGTGACATGATAACGTCTGCAGTCATCCCAGTAATGAGAAACAGAGAACTTAGATCTTAGAACACATGTAGCTCCTTACATAAACAGAGAGAGAAACTTCAGGAAGTTGGTGTGATCACCAGGTTAGAATCCTAAGCTGAAATGCTCCACCCTGCAACTTTTCAATGACATCTTCCCCTAGATATCCCAAAGGTGCTTTTTCAAGAGGCAACTGGATTCTGTTGAGAGAGGGCTGTAGGAGAACAAATACATCAGGACTAAATTCAGCAGTGCATTTGCATTTAAAAGTCACAGGCCATTCTTTTGAAGACAACAAAATCTATGTTTTGGACAGAGAGGATTGCTGGTTTAAAAGAGGTTTTAAAGAGGCCATCTATGTCAAAATTGAACAGCCCCCTCTCAACAGAGGGGGAAGGATATGACATCATCTACCTCCAATCTACAACATAGTCCTTTCAACAATTCCAAGAAGGCTCCACACCAATTTGCATCATTCAGGTGACCTTGATGACATAAACTTCCAGGTGACCTTAACAATCTACTAAAAGAATGCAAATGACCAGCTGTCTGCAAGGAGTATAAATCATTCCATTCCCCACCATCCAATCAGAGCTGACGAAGCTTCTTGGATGAGAAACAAAACATCTTCAAAGAAAAACCAGAAACTCCAGTTGCCTCTTGAAAAAGCACCTTTGGAACAACCATGACCTGGATGACTGAAAATCTTCATAAACACTTCCCCTGGTTACTTAAAATGGCCTAAAATGATTTGGCTCCAGAATATTTGAAGAGGACAAAATTAAGATATGAATCAGATAAATAAATGTATAAATAAAAAGTCTTCTCTTCTTCACCTGCTTCTGTGAATGTCATTCTTCTACAATCAGATATCCAAATAGGCTGGGATATTGGCAAGAAATAGTGCCATTTAGGTTTATATATTTTTACAGTTTATATGGTTATCATCACAAAATATTTGATCCACATATATTTGGTCCATCGATCTATCCACCCACTATTCAATGATTTACTAGTTATTTCCTGCTTCTTCGTTTAGCTGGGTAGCTTTTACCACTTTAAATGTCCTAGAATTACCTACTAGAAATTACTGGCAACAAATATTACAATAAGTAAATTAGCAAACAAAAAGGGATGTAATTCTCATGTCCTTCCATTAAGAACATTGTGAGTTCAAGTCCCATCTTAGCCATGAAAACCAATTGGGTGACTTTGGATCAGTCACTTTCTCTTAGCTCAACTTAGCACAAAGTTGTTATTGCGGGGCAATCTTGGTATGTTAGATATGTTCATCTTGGCTGATTTGTAAAAATAATAAAGATGGGATATAAATAAATAAATGACACAACCATAGAAAATGAATACTGCTAAAATATCTACCAGTCTGTGAAATTCATGAATACTTTGATATGGCCTATGGTTAAAACAAGAAAAACTCCTCCTTCTCCTCCTCCTCTTCCTCCTCCTACTCAAACTCCCAGCATTAACATTCATACATTGACATGTCAATTTTCTGTCTTCTAAAAATATATTTTTGCATTGCAAAACTGCTCCAAGAGAGAGAAGTTTCCTTCTGAATCTGCCAAAGAGCCAGTTAAAGTGTCTTTGGCTCAGCTAATTTTTATTGTAAGATTATATTTATGTTATTTTTGTGTCAGAATATTAGAAATGTACAGGTAGACCTTGACTTACAATGGAGCCCAAAATTTCTACTAAGTGAAATCTTTCCCCATGTTATGACCTTTCTTGTTGTTAAGTGAATCACTGCAGTTGTTAAGTTAGCAACATACTTGTTAAGTGAACCTGGCTTCCCTGTTGACTTTGCTTGTAAGGAGTTTGTAGTGTCCCAGGATCATCTGTCTCTGGCCATTTGCAGGAAGATCTGAGTATAGGGGACGTTTTGATAGAGCCTCTGTCATGGTCGGATCATTCGCTCCTTAGGCTGGACTTCCATTCTGCACCCCCTCACCTTGGGGAGGCGGGACCGATAAAATGGTTCCATCCCAGGCGCCTGATGGACCCAGAGAGGTTCCTGATGGAGCTTGGGCCGCTTCCCGAGACTCGCACACATGACTCGGTTGAGGACTTGGCAGCTGCCTGGGATAGGGTGGCGGCTGAGGCTCTTGACCGGGTCGTGCCCTTGCGGCCTCTGACCCGGTGTTGATCCCAATCAGCTCCTTGGTTTTCCGAGGAACTGAGGGGGATGAAGCGCCGGAAAAGCACCGCATCTGACCGAACACTATTGCGGTCCTGTATTAGGACCTATTTAGTGGCGATAAAGGCGACAAAGCGATCTTACTTTTCCCCCCTTATTGCATCTGCAGATAATCACCCGGCCACCTTGTTTAGGGTGACCTGCTCCCTCTTGGAGGTGGGAGCACGGGAAGACCTCTTGCAAGGCAAGGATGGGCTGAGGATTTTTCTAGATATCTGCAGGATAAAATCACTCAGATCTGGGACGGGCTGGACTCTGACTGGGCAACTCTGGGTGGGAGAGCGGGGCGGATTTTGGTGAGGTCATTTGGGGGGAGTTCGATCCTGTGACCCTAAAGGATGTGGACAGGATTCTGGGTGGGCTTAATGCCACCACATGTTTACTGGACCCGTGTCCCTCCTGGTTGGTTTTGGCCACCCGGGAGGTTACATGAGGTTGGTTTCAGGGTATTATCAACGCTTCCTTGAGTGAGGGGTTTTTGCCTGCCGCCTTGAAAGAAGTGGTGGTAAGGTGGTGGTGAGGCCCCTCCTCAAGAAACCATCGCTGGACCCAACAGTATTATCGAATTATTGACCGGTCTCCAACCTTCGCTTTGTGGTGAAGGTTGTTGAGAGTGTGGTGGCGCGACAGCTCCCTCAGCACCTGGAGGAAACGGTATACCTAGATCCTCTCCAATTGGGTTTCAGGCCCAGGCACAGCATGGAGATGGCATTGGTCGTGTTGGTGGATGATCTCTGGAGGGCCCGGGACAGGGGTTGCTCCTCTGTCCTGGTCCTGTTAGATCTATCAGTAGCTTTTGATACTGTTGACCACAGTATCCTATTGCAGCGGTTGGGGGGGCTGGGAGTGGGAGGCACCGTGTTGCGGTGGTTTTCCTCCTTCCTCTCTGACTGCTCACAATTTGTGTTGGCAGGGGGGCAGAGGTCGGCCCCGAGGCCTCTGTTTTTTGGGGTCCCTCAGGGGTCTGTGCTCTCGCCCCTTCTGTTCAACATTTATGTGAACCGCTGGGTGAGATTATCCATGGCTTTGGGATAGAGTTTCATCAGTATGCTGATGATACTCAGCTATACATTTCTACCCCAGGTCACCCTAACGAAGCCGTTGATGTGATGACATGGTGTCTGGAAGCCATGCAGGAGTTGGATGGGTGTTAACAGGCTTCGGCTCAACCCAACCAAAACCGAGTGGCTATGGTTTCCTGACCCCAGATATAGCCAGCTTACTCCATCGCTGGCCATGGGGGGAGAAATTTTGACCCACACGGGGAAGGCGTGCAATCTGGGCATCCTCTTGGATGTATAGCTGTCGTTAGAAGATCATATAGCAGCCGTCACCAGGGGAGCCTTTTATCAAGTCCATCGGATCTACCAGTTGCGGCCCTTTCTGGATCGGGGTGCATTGCGTATGGTTACTTCTGCTCTCATCATCTCCCACCTAGATTACTGCAATGTTCTCTACATGGGGCTCCCCTTGAAGAGCATCTGGAGGCTTCAGCTGGTGCAGAATGCGCGGGTGATCTTGGGGGCTTCTCGGAGCTCCCATGTTACACCGCTCCTGCACGAGCTGCATTGGCTTCCGGTGGCCTTCCGGGTGCGATTCAAGGTGTTGGTGATCACCTTTAAAGCACTCCATGGCTTGGGACCCGGGTACTTATGGGACCACCTACTGCCAACATCAGCCTCCTGCCGGCCAGTGCGCTCCCACAGGGTGGGCCTCCTTGGGGTACCGCCGGCTGGGCGATGCCGGCTGGTGGCTCCAAGGGTATGGGCCTTCTCTGAGGGGGCACCTTCCCTCTGGAATGAGCTTCCTACGGAGATACGGGCCATCACTGACCTATGGGCCTTCCGGTGTGCACTGAAGACCCAACTTTTTCAACAGGCCGGTCTGGCCTAGTCCCATTAGTAGGGTTATAATTAATTTTTAAATCTTCATTTTCAACGGGGTTTTATTGGTCTTACTTTTTAATTTCAGCCATTTATTTAATTCTCTTTTAATTCATTTTAAAATTTATATCGATTGTATTTTATTATGGCTGTTCACCGCCCCGAGTCCCTATTTGGGAGAGGGGGCAGTATAAAAGTTTAAAAATAAATAAATAAATAAATAAATAAATCATAGGCCCCTAGGACATTGCAACTTACATAAATAGGAGCCTGTTGCCAAAGATCTGAATTTTGATCACGTGATCTCAGGGATGCTACAATAAGTCGTGTAAAAAATGATCATCAGTCACTTTTTCAGTGCTGTTGTAACTTTGAATAGTAACTAAATGAACTGTTCTAAGTCAAGGACCACCTGTACATCATTATTACATTAAGGTTGGTTGATAATTGACACCACAGTATAAGTCTTCCTGCTTGCGTCCTCCCATTTTCCTTAACTCTTTCATGCAGAGTTATTATTAGTTTGCTGGGAAATTATCCGGGGCAGGCTGTGATGTTCTCTGTGGATGCTGCTATATATAAGATATAAGCTGATATAAGAGCTCTGTATCTCTTGATTATATTCTGAGGGTGAAGCTCTCTTTATGTGTATTCTAGGCTCCCTGGTCTTTTTCGCCTACCCATGTCTATGCTTCCCAGAAGCCCAAGGAGTCCAGTTGCGTGGTACAGAGGGAGCGGAATATAAACAACATCCTTGTCATGGACACCAGACAGGCGAAACAGGTGGAAGGACATTATTGTTTTCTTCTGGGAAATGACAGCAGCTTTGGGAAGTCCTGGAGGAAAGTAAAAAGAGAATAAGAAATAAAGAGGGAAATGTACTTAGAGAAAAAAGCAAGAAATGATCATTTACAATCAGTTTCTCAGCATACTTGACTCCATGCCAAACAAAGGGATTATAATATGATCCTGACATTTCAAAAGTACTCACTGGCAAAAAAATAAACATAAAAATGAACAAAAGCTTTGCAGTGTGCCGATTTCCATTCAACAACAGCGTCATCAGATTACATGATGATCATGATGTGAAGTGGACAGTGGACATCATGACATGATGATGAGGTCAGATGAGCAAGAAGCTTTGCAGACACAAAGGAAAATGACTTGTTATCTAATCTTGTTACTTATTATCGAACGCTGATCTACACGTATCATAAAAACCATGCAATCATACAAGCAGAAGTCAACCGAGAATATTTCCAACAAATAGCATATTTTATCCTTCTAGGTCTCTCAACAGCCACCCCACCTTTCATGCTCCTCACCTGTGGTCCCAGAGGTGAAAATATATACACATATAGATTTAGGTGTTACATTGGCTCTGAAGGAAAAAGGCACTGATTCAGCAGAACTTAATTTGACCCTTTGGAGCAGTGCCTCTACACCTTCGGTTGGGGAATCATCACTCAGATAGAAAACACGTATCCCTTCATCATTTAAAGTAGGCAGGACATCTTCAATGGCATCTCTTAAATCTTGAAAAAGGAAAGGAAAAATTATTTTATTTATTTGATTTGTCAATCGCTAGGTATAAGTATATACATAGTTATGAATAGATATAAGTATATACATAGTTATGAATAATGAAATGGGTATATATAAGAAAAATAAAAGAAACAATGGGACAGCGACGGTAGGCACATTGGTGCGCTTATGCCACCCCCTACAGACCTCTTAGGAAAGGGGTGAGGTCAATAGTAGACAGTCTAAGGTTAAAGTTTTTGGGGTTTGGGGAAGAAATTGATTGAATGTACTGCCTTATTTTTGTAAATCTCTTTTTGAGCCTCTTACATAAATATTAGAACATAGGAAAAATATGGCAGAGTTTTTGCAAAGACAATGTAAAGAGCAGAACTCCAATCATGCATTCTTAGTAACACTAACCATTCCTAGGCAAAAATATATAATATAGTCCATTTTTCCTGATTATTTTACTATATAAAACAGAATGAAAATCTATACATAAATCTGTGTCCTAGGACTTGTAAGCAAGTGAGAAAGCAAGAAAGAGGAATGGAAAAAGTTTTCCGGTTGTGGCTCTGTGGCAGAGTGGGGAGATAAGAGCAAGCTCTGCTCTCTCATCCTCAATTTGCACGTTCAGAGGCTCCGGCAAGGGGTGCATAGACCCTGGAGGGGAAGACAAAGATATGAGGAAACCCGAGGAGAAGTTTGATGGTGGCAGCAGTCGACAGCTTCGAGGGGGACCCCATTTGCTCTGACGTGTAAGTGATCAACCATCTCAACGGCAGACCGAAGTCGTGGCACTTTAACTCAATGAGGAAGATACCAGAGTATGAACAGCATTTTTGACATCAATTGGCAGATGAGAAAGTGAAGAAGGTGGAAAATGAAAGTCGAGGAGAGAAATGGCAGAGAGAGACGGCAGAACTGTGAGTCTTAAAATAGTGGATTGGCATTGAAAGCAGGGAACTTTTAAGATGAGATTGAAGCCGATTTATTTGACTAAAGATTGACTGGTGTTTTGGACTTGTTCTGATGAATTTGGAGTTGATTTAGACTGATTATTTGGAGCCTACTCTGATGGATTTGTGACTTGTAAAAGAAGAAGAACTGTGGAAAGAAGTAAGAGACAGGACTGAATTTAAGTGTTGGAAATATAAAAAAGTTGATGGTACATTTTACCACATGTGGTAGTTATGCCCCGAGACCAGGACATACTGGATCCAAATTAAAAACTATTTACAAGAGATTACTGGGTATCAGATTGAGCTCAGACCGGAAAAAGTCCTCCTAGGAGTTATTAAAGACAGATTGCCAAAAGGAGTAAAATATCTATTGTTACAGATTACAACAGCTGTCAGAATAGCCTTTGCACAGGTAAGGAAAACCCCAAATATCCCTAACGAAGAATTAATAATACCATAAAATAACGGAAAGCGCTGAGATGAATATGCTAACAATGAAACTGAAAGAAAGAGATGACTTTGAATTCTTTTTAATTTGGAACAATTGGTGCAAATGGTTAACAAACAGAACTAAGAGATAGGACAAGAAATTTAACTAGAATAATCTTTATGAGAGTAAAATGTAAATTTGTAAATAATACAAAGATATAAGAATAATAATTATAGTTAAAGTTATTATTTAATATTAGACAAATGTAATAATATAATAGATTATGATATTTCAACTAAGAACTTGTATAGATGCCAAGATCATTGTTGGAACTATGATGTTTTATGATGTAATAAAAGAAACTCAATAAAAAAAAATTAAAAAAAAAGAGGAATGGAAAAAGCAGCTAGTCTGGAATATTATTTTATTTTAAAAAAATAAAAAAGAATGATTGAGTAGCTTTAATTTCTTTTGTGTGCTTCTTTGTTGAAAAATATTTAATGCAGGTATTAACAAATAACATACAGTATATCAATATTTCATTTGCTGCAAGTTTTGAATAAATTTATCTTTCTAATATGTAATAATTCTTTGGTCATTTTAATGATTACATTCAAAATATCATTATAACGAAGATGGGTGAACATATACGTCATTGACCCATAGCAATCTAATGGTTTATCAATTCAAAATCTGACAATAAAATAACAATATATTTATCTTACAGTACTTATGATATACAACTGTTTCCTTTAAATTAATCAGGAAAAATGTGTGAAAATAATATTGCTTTTGGAGCACTGAGAACAATATATTTTCATACGTCATGGATAGATAGAAATATCAATTTTGGAGGGAGTGTAAAACTTGCTACATAATTTTAACACCATTAAGACCATGTTGAAGATATAATACAAAGAAAAAGGCAAGAATTGGAATGATAATATACTGGTCCGGCTAGCACAAAAACGGCTCTAAATCACTGAGAACAACAAAAATAATACACCATCAATAACAATGAGATTGAATAGGTTTTGCAAAATATCATGTTGGTCCAACTAGCAATGGGATTATACATGATAAAATAGAATCCATACTCTTTAGAATTAGTATAAAATGCCAAGGAACAGAACAGAAATGATATCTTCTAATAATACAGTTTATCAAATTTTGCTATAAAACATTATCCCCAAAACCCACTTCAGGGGTTCAGAAAAATGATGCTGAATATTATTAATAAGAAGCCCAAGAAGATCACTAAAAGTATACTTCATTTGAAATCATAAAAGAAAAATGAGATCAAAGATAGGGTGAAACTTCTGTAGGAATGCACCATTTCATGAAGAAATATCCCAAGTCACATCTAATGTGAGAATCTCTGAGTATCCTGCAAAATTATCATAGAAAGCCATTCAGAAAATTATCAGTTTTCTTCTAGGACCAGAATGTGATAAATATTTTATTTCTCAACCCAGCTGCACTGGAAGACATTGTGGAAATGCAGTAGAGGTAGAAAATGACTCTTTTCTGAATAGTTGCTAAGAAATTTTCACTTATCAGATTGCTTCCAGACAAAACAACAATCACTACCTTCCTGAGTCTACCCCCAAATTAAAATTACTAAAAAGCAATGGAGACAAATTAAAACCCTCTCTCAGCCCAGGTCGGCCTGCTCGAAAAGCCAGGTCTTCAGCGCGCGCCTGAAGGACCTCAGGTCCATGCCGGTACGCAATTCTGGTGGCAGAGTATTCCAGAGGGCAGGGGCCGCCACAGAGAAGGCCCTACCCCTCGGGACCGCCAGGCGACACATGGCAGCCGACGGAACCCGGAGAAGGCCCTCCCTGTGTGCACGCACTGGCCTGCTGGAGATCACCGGTAGGATGCGGTCCTGTAGGGAACCTGGTCCAATGCCATGGATCGCCCTAAAGGTCAGAACCAGAACCTTAAAGCGAACCCGGAAAGCCACCGGCAGCCAATGCAGCTCGCGCAGGAGAGGCGTCACGTGGGCGCTACGTGACGCCCCCATAATCACCCGCGCGGCCGCATTCTGCACCAGTTGGAGTCTCCGGGTGCTCCCCGCAGGGAGCCCCATGTAGAGGGCATTACAATAGTCCAGGCGAGAGGTGACAAGGGCCTGAGTGACCGTGCGCAGGGCGTCCCGATCCAGAAAGGGCCGCAACCGGTAGATCCGACGGATCTGATGAAATGCCCCCCTGGAGACGGCCGCGACATGGTGTTCAAGCGACAGCCGCACATCCAGGAGGACTCCCAGATTGCGAGCCCTCTCTGTGGGGGGCAAAATTTCCCCCCCAATAGCCAGCGACGGAGTCAACTGGCTATATCGGGGCGCCGGGAACCACAGCCACTCGGTCTTGGATGGGTTGAGCCGGAGCCTGTTCCCGCCCATCCAATCCCGCACGGCCTCCAGGCACCTGGACATAGCCCCCACAGCATCGTTGGGGTGGTCCGGGGTGGAGATGTATAACTGAGTGTCATCTGCATAGAGATGACACTTCACCCCAAGACCACGGATGATCTCGCCCAGCGGTTTCATATAGATGTTGAACAAGAGAGGGGAGAGAACCGACCCCTGAGGCACCCCACAAACCAGGGGCCTAGAGGTGGACCTCTCCCCTCCCGCCAACACAAATTGCGAACGGTCGGAGAGGAAGGAGGAGAACCATCAAAAGACGGTTCCCCCAATTCCCAACCCCTCCAACCGTCGCAACAGGATACTATGGTCGATAGTATCGAAAGCCGCCGAGAGATCTAATAGGACCAGGACAGAGGAGAACCCTCTGTCACGAGCCCTCCAGAGATCATCAACCAACGCGACCAATGCCGTCTCAGTGCTATGCCCAGGCCTGAAGCCCAATTGGAACGGATCGAGGTAAGTTGTTTCCTCCAGGTACTGAGGAAGCTGACGTGCCACCACACTCTCAACAACCTTCGCCACAAAGGGCAGGTTGGAGACTGGACGGAAGTTATTTAAAACAGCTGGATCCAGGGAAGGCTTCTTGAGGAGGGGCCGCACCACCGCCATCTTCAGGGCGGTCGGGAGTGACCCCTCTCTCAGAGAAGCGTTGATAATCCCCTGGAGCCAGCCTCGTGTCGTCTCCCTGGCGGCCGAAACCAGCCAGGAAGGGCACGGGTCCAATAAACAGGTGGTGGCATTCAGACTCCCCAGCAACCTGTCCACACCCTCGGCGGTCACAGGATCGAACTCCCCCCAGATAACATTCACAAGACCTGCCCCGGACACCTCCCCCGGGACCATCCAATTGGAGTTAAGCCCCTCCCGGATCTGAGCGATTTTATCATGCAGGAATCGAGAAAACTCCTCTGCTCTACCCTGCAAGAGGTCATCCCGCGCTCTCGGTTCGAGTAGAGAGCGGGTCACTCTAAACAGGGCGGCAGGCCGATTTCCTGCCGACGCAATAAGGGCGGAGAAATACGAAGATTTCGCCGCCCCTATCGCCACAAGGTAAGTCTTAATATGAGATCTCACCTGTGTTCGGTCAGATTCAGAACGAATCGCCCTCCAAATGCCCTCTAGACGTCTTTTCCGGCACTTCATCTCCCGTAGCTCCTCCGTAAACCACGGATTTCACAGCTCCAAGGTATATATTTCTTATATTTAAACTCATTATGTATATAATTCTATGAATTATTACACCTATGCACAGTAAGATTAATAAATGCACTAAAACAATATAAAAGGATTTTACAAATTAGTGGAAGATCTTTCTCACAGGCATACATACACATACAGAGATCTCTCCCTCATCCTTCTGTGTCTCTCTCCTCCTCCTCCATCTCTCATCAGCAATGCTCATTTCAACATCTATAGGGAGCCTGCAAGCAATATAAATCTGAACATTGTGGTATAATTACAAAGCTCTGGATTATCCAGATTTATCAAAGAGGCCCAGAACAAGGATATTCATTAAATAGCAATGCAAATTACTTTCTTACTTCAAAGTGCTATAAAGACCCTAGACTTCTGCCTCAAAGTACTGCCCCAAAGATGCTTCTATCTGAATAATAGTGTCCAAAAGAGCAATAGAATGGACTGATCCACTCACTTATTTATTTAAATTTATAATAGCTGCCCATTTCATTTATGAGGTTCAGAAGTAAAATAGCAGATATATAGAAACTGATTAAAAGATGTTAAAATGCAAGAAAGTGCCAGCTTACAACTCATAAAAAATATAGTCATCTTTCAGGGCTTCCCACATCATGGGATTCACACAACTGATGGCACAGACATGTCTTCAAGGACTTTCTAAAGGTCAAAAATGTTAGGGGTGTAAAGGGGATGAGATAATGTTTCAGAGGCTAGGTGCCACTGCAGAAAAGGCTTCCCTGAGTATCATCAGATGGAAAATTTTTGTATACAGGACCCACCATATGCTGCTTTTTCCAGATCTGATGGACAGTTGGATACTCTTAGCTTTCCAGAAAACACTTTTTTTTAAACTATGGAAGCAAAATCCTACTCTACATGGCCTTTTGCAGTTCTTATAGTCTTACCTTCCTGATCTCAGAAGGCAATTGATGTTATAGTGGTGGGCAAGAGAAAAAGAACAAAGGAGAAAGAGATTCATTCATTCAAAGTTAGTTGACTAACTAACTAACTAAATGACATTTAAAGTTAGTTGAACTATTGAGAGATTATTAGCAGAGAAATGTAAACGTGACTTTTAATAAACCAAGAGGTGTACTTTACAAAAACGCTTCCCCACTACATAAATTCACAATATCAACCCATCCAATGATGACAGAATACTGATATAAAAAAAATCATTTTTCATAGGCCAAACTTATTTTACCAATGCAAAATCAGAAATTGGGGTAACACTTTGACCATCCCCCTGGTTTTAAAAAAAATATCTTTGGGTGCAATTCAAAAAGAAAAGAAAGGATGAGTAGTTATGACATATTACTATTTTCTATGGAAGTATTTTCTACATGATTCTCTCACCTGGAGTTGATAGAAGAACTTTAGCCTTGCAAGATTTCAGCACATGTATCAGAGATTTGAGTCGTATGTTATAGTTGACACATGCCATGGTACAGCCAATTTTTGACAAGCCAATGAAAACTGACAGATAGACAGGGATGTTCTTGAAGAAAACAGCCATGGTCTCCTCTTCTTTCAGCCCCACATAGTCCTTCAGTACTCTGGCTATCTGGTTGCTATGTCTATCAATGTCTCGGTAGGAATAAACCTCATCTTCAAAAATAATCAAGGGTTTGTCTGAATACTTTTAACTCTGGCCAAAAATATTTCTAGGAAAGTGATAGGGGGAGTGTGCTGCATATAACTGCGGCATTGGTATCCCATGTGTATGTAGCCAATAAGGTTTTTCAGATCCAACCAAAAATAAGGGAAGAAAAATTTGGCCAACAAGGGCAGAAGAATCAAAAGCCCAAGCACAGCTGTGTATAGATCCAGCATGGTAGGAATTTAGCTTTGATATTCTGGAAGAAGTAGATCAGAATCCAACTTATTGCAGGATCTATCCAAGTTCTGTTTTGTGGAAGGCAAAGAGAAGAGAAATCATGAATAATAAAAAAAGATGTAATTCTCACACCCCACACAGTTTTTCTAGGCTTAAATAAAGAAACCTTTCCCAGCCAATAAAATTTGAATACATGCTATAGCTATGTAATCTCAATATGCTGTTTGTTCCTAACCTTCCTCATCTGTTGCTCAACTTTCTTATCTATAATATAGGTGGTAGGTTTTCAGCAACAGGCAGTAATTATATACAGTGCTGCCTACCTTTTGTCCTTGCCCACAATTTATATCTCAAAGTCCTGAGGGGGGTGGGAATGTTGGCACAGTTCATGCTGAATGAAAGTTAACAATCTGGAAGGTCACTGGCCCTTGTAGAACAAACATTTATGAAACAATTTAATCAAGAAAGGAAAGAAAGATACACTCAGTTGCAATACCAATGAAGGAAAGGTGCATACGTGAATGAGCCTTGCTCAACTAGTTTGGCAAAGGATCTTGCAATCATCAGCTTCTCTTTCAAGCTTCTCTCTATGTACAGTGGGCCACTTTATATTACAGAAGTTCTCTGCAGTCTGGTCATCACTAGCTACATCGGCTGCAATACTCTGAATTCCCAATATCATTGACAGGATTCTGAGAGTTGATCCAACACATTTGGAGGCTATTGTGGAACACTGTTTAATGATAAAGCAAAGCTCCTGAAAGATATAAGTGGGAAAGCTATATTTTCCAAATATTGTTGAATTCTACCACCTATTAGTCCCTACCAGCATACCCAGTGATTAACTTAGGGATCATTTCAGTCCTATATCATATACCGTATTAAGTTTCATTTAGTGGTTAAGGCATCCAAGTAGAAACTGGGGAAAAACTGCTAAGCTCCAGTCCTGCCTTAGGCATAAAGCCAACTGGATGACTTGGGAACAGTTATTTTCTCAGCCCTAAGAAGAAGGCAACAGCAAACCATCTCTGAAAAACTTTGCCAAGAAAACTGCAGATTTGTGCAAGCAGTCTCTGACAATTGGACATGATCGAATAGAAGAAAATATATATTATATTATATATGAATGACTAAAATATTTATCTGTATTATACTTAAAACCATAGGTTTCCAATCCCTGGTTACATGTTTTGATTTTAACAAATATTTTAAGTTGTTTTGTGAAAAAAACCCAATAGTTTCAAAAAACCATAAATCAACTGTGTAAGAAGGCTGTTTTCTTTTAAGGGACAGGAGGAGAGAGATCTGCAAAGTTTGGCCCTGGAGGACAAATGACAAGATATTCAGGTCATATAACCTAGATGAGATGTGAAACCAACTGTTTTCTGGATGTTTTCAGATTCCAATCTGCACAAATTCCAGCCAATGTTAAGAAAAAATAATGGAAATTGTGGCTCAATAACACCTGAAATGCCTGTAAAAACTACCCAAGTTTAATTACTTCTATAAACAATGTTAGCAATGTCCATTTAAAATATTTTAATATAGATTTTATTTCTTGGTTGTTTAGTTTTCTCGGTTCTATTTGGAGATGCCAGGCAATGAATATTGCATTTTTACATGCAATAATCCTACAATTTTTATATTCTGTCTTTTGTTAATGAAAAGGGCCTAATTTGAGGGACTATCTATATCCTGTAGGATCTGCCTAGCTGATAAGAATGATCAGCCAGTGTGCTTTAAATACCTTCAATTAAAAAATGTCATCTTTTGAGATCTGGAGACTGGGTCTTCTAGAACCTACTATATAAAATAAAGTGCCCTGTGAAATTCAGGTGGCTCCAACCCTAACAGCATGAGAATAGGTCCATTGTAGGAGCCGTGTGTACACAATTACGGTTGCTCCTGCCCAACAAATCATGAGGCTTTTAAAATCGTTCAATTGCAGCTATTGGAAATGCTACAGCTCAGCAAGCAGGTTGTTTCCTCTGGGGAGGGGGATGAAAGGGTTATCCCTACGAAGGGAAATTGTTAAGGTAAAATGTCGAACTGGTTAAGCATACAAGTCCCATAATGCATCACTGCTTATTCCCCTCCCACCAGTTATCAAGCATGCTCAGTTTTGGCTTTGAACAGACCCTGATTTAACTCCTGGAGGAGTGGTATCTGGGGGACAGCATGGACGTGAATTGGTTTGCTTTTTCTGCAATAAAAGAATGATTCTGACTGCAAATAGTTTGGAAGTTAATTTTGGCTAAGATTCATTATAAGTTATCAACACAGGTACATCTCAAAATGCTAGGAATCAACATAAACTCTTCCCTTATCTGTTATTGGCATACACATAGTCCTCGAGGTACGACCTAATGGAGCCTGTCCATTTGGGTCATAATTCAAAACTTTGTAAAATGGTTTGAACATTATATAGGGGAGTTATCAGTTATTCTGGAAACATGTTTATCGGTATTTAACTAGGAGAGACATATGTATATGTATTTTAATGCACTTCTTAATGCTTTTCTTAGCTTTGCTTTCTTCTTGTACAGATTTTCTTTTTTCTCCTTTTTAACTTTGTGAATAAAATAAAAAAATGGAGAAAAAACAGTTTAACCCCTGTTATAAGTGTTCTGGCGGCGGAAGAATGAGGCACACACATTCAATTGACTAGCTCTTTTGTTTAATTCCAGGAATGCAATGGTCTCAGAGCCGCGGCAGCCTTTCTTATATAGGCTGCTCGCGGCTCGCCAGCCAATGACAGTGAAAGGAACAACCAATCGCAGGTAAGTATTTGAATACAAAACACCCCTCCCCTCTTGGTCCAGTCCGACCAATCAGGAGCTCCGCCTAGGTTACGTAATCACGTAAATAGGCGGGGCTCCTGTGGGTCCGACTGGACCTGCGCAAGTCATTCACTCCTTCGCCAGTGACCAGTGTGGACAGACCTGTTGACTCTTCCGTCCGTGGCTGTGGAACCGTGTGGAAGGTCGAGCCGGCCAGGCCGCTCCTGACGGGCCTTGCCCTGTTAGTTGAGATGGCTAGGCCACTCCCTTCCAGGACTCTTCCCATTGGATGCTCACCTCCCGTCAGGCCCCTGTTGATGTTGATTCCTTCGGCCTCAGGTGCGTAGTGGCGAATGTCGACCGGAGCTAACGATAAGGCTGTTTGTGGTAGTGTTAGGTTGTCGTTGCTTGTCTGGGGGTGGTCTGTGTTTGGAGAGTCTCCCCCTTCCTGTGTAATTGGGTAATTCCCTTCCCCCCTTGGCTTGTCATATGCTCGTGCAAGGTTGCGGGAACGTAACTGGTCAATATGCCTCTTCCAGTCCCTGTTGTCAGAGGTAGTTAAGCGGTATGATCGTGGCCCAGTGATTTGGGTAATGGTGGCTGGAACCCATAAGGGGTGTCCCACAAGATTCTTGGCATATACTAGATCCCCCACTGTAAACCTGCGGAGTTTGCTAGAGGAGTTGGTCGGTTTTTCTGTGGAATAGTTAGGGTGTAAACGGTCCAAAGGGGATCGTAATTTTCTACCCATCAGCAACTCAGCCGGGGTTTTATTTGTGGTCATGTTAGGCGTTGTATGCTGAAATGATAAGAGTTTATCGATGCGTTCCTGAATGGGACCATGGCCTAACTTGTTAAGGGTTTCTTTAGTAAATCGAACCATACATTCTGCTCGGCCATTTGTCGCCGGATGAGCTGGCGCAGTTAGGGCATGTCTTATCCCTAAGCTAGCTAAGTAACCCTCAAACGTTGTGGAAGTGAATTGGGGCCCGTTGTCAGAAACTAAAACATCAGGTAACCCGTGTGTTGCAAACAATTTACGGAGCTGTCGAATGAGGAGGTAGAGTGCATAAGACTGACCTCCAGCCAGTTGGAATAAGCGTCAACTAGGATCAAAAACATGTAACCTCTCATGGGACCCACGAAATCAATATGGATCCTTGACCAGGGGCCCCTGGGCTGTTCCCATTCCGCTACTGGTGCCTGCGGGGGTGCAGGTCGGGATTCTTGGCAGGATTTGCAATCAGCCACCCACTTCCCAATATCTTTGTCCATATCTTTGGAATTCCCTGACGAGGTCCGCCTCCCAGTCTGTTTCAGCGATCTGGTTAACGCCCGTCATTCCAATCCCCAGCGGCTCAAACCATTCAAGTCCCAAAAGGCTGGGTCTATTTCGGTCGACGATGGTGAGCAGGAGGATTTCGGTATGATCTTTGAATGTAATTTGGAAATGTCCTACACCAACCACTGGAATTCTGTTGCCTTGGTAATCTTTGAGGGTAAGTCTTTAGGTTTCTAACTCATCTCGCTGAATGTCAGGAATCAGTTTCTTGATGGTTGTCCAGGAGACCATTGATAGGAAAGATCCCGAATCTACCTCCATCACGCAATCCTGCTCTTCAATTTTTACTTGGATGTGGACTTTTCTTACATTTCGTGTGTCTGAGTGGCCGATGATTACAGTTTGATGGGTTTCCTCTTTTCTATAGGCAGTCTTTGTTTCTCTTGCGTCTTCCTTCCAGGCTCCAACGACTGTTTGGCTTCCTCTCTTTCTCTCTCTCTTTTTCTCTTTCTCTCAGTGGTGGGCTCCATCTCTGTTGCGGGCTGTAGTTTGTTCTGGACCGGCATACTCTAGCTATATGCCCCTTCTTATCGCATTTCCGGCAAATAGCGTCAATGAAACGACATTCTGACCGGGGGTAGTTTCCCCCGCATTGGTTACATTCGAATTCAAATTTCCTGCCGGCCCACTCTTTTCTATCTTTTCCCACCTTTAAGTAGTATACGTCATCTTCCTCGCTACTGGTTTCCGGCTCAATGTCCTCATGATGTGTTGTGGTTTTTTCTTTCTCTCCTTCCGGTCTGGATGGCTCCCTACTGCTATAACCTGCTGATTTATTGATTTTCTTCATTTTGGTGGCCGATTTGTGTGTGGCTTCTGCCGCGGTGGCTTCCTCTACGGCTTCTTTTATTGTTATTTTCGGAGGGTTTAGTAGACGGCTCTGTAACGTTCTTTCAACCCAAGGACCATGCGGTCTCTTAGAGCTTCATCGAAGTTCAAAAATTCACACTCACCACCGATGTCCCTTAAGGCTGCTACAAAGTCGGCAATACTCTCGTCCTCTTTCTGGTTTCTTAAGTAGAATTCATGCCGCTTGATCAGACTTGATACGGTCGGCGCGTAATGGGCCCGGAGAATCTTCTCTAATTCCGGCCAGGTCAATGTTTTTACATCTGTGGGTGCCGCTAGCACCTTTGCCATTCAGAAAATGGTCGGTCCGCAATGGGTCAGGAACATCGCTCTTTTCCTGTGTTCTGAGACCCCGTTTAGGTCACTGCTTTTTAAGAACATCAGGAAACGATCCAGGTATGACTGCCATTCCTCCTTTGTGGGGTTAAACTGCTCGGGTGGCATGTTATTGCCGGACATTTTCCGCTCGAACTTCGCCACTCCGCACTTGATTGAATCTCTAATGTCTCGATCCCATCCTCGTTGCCAGTGTTCTGGTGGCCGAAGAACGAGGCGCACACATTCAATTGACTAGCTCTTTTTGTTTAATTCCAGGAATGTAATGGCCTCGGAGCCGCAGCAGCCTTTCTTATATAGGCTGCTCGCGGCTCGCCAGCCAATGACAGTGATACAAACCTCCCGCCGAAAGGAACAACCAATCGCGGGTAAGTATTTGAATACAAAACAATAAGTACATATTTAGGATACATTCATACCTTCGAACAGTCATTAAATGGCCATTTATATCCAAGGAATACCTGTACATTTGATGGTTTAGTCTGAAATGTATAGCTTTCCCAATCTAGCATCCGCCAAGTGGCAGTAGTTTGTATTGTTAGATGCTAAATAAGGCTAAACCGTGGACTTCAGGCAACCATAGGTTATAAAGAGGGCCAGACCCACTGCTAGGCCACTATTGCTAATAAATAATGGAGAAGAAAGATTGAGTTATGCAGCATTAAAAGTTTATCAAAACCAATGGTATTATAAGATCATAAAGTCATATGACTACCACAGGCACCATCAGGTTAATTCCATGCCTGTAGTTATTAGTAACATGTCCATATCATTTCATAATAATTTAATATTTTTTCTATTTTGTCCTATCCATATTTATCAAGTTACCGTTTTACTTTTCCAAGAATTGTGTTGCATTACACAAAGTAGTGGGACATCATCCAAGTATCTCTTTATGAACAAAAATTGGCACAGCCTCTTATAATCCCTCTTGTATCTTGCACATTTATTCTAATGTTCTTTACCTTTGCTTATACATACACCCTAATTTATCCACTTTTCTGCCCTAATCTATATTTCTAAATCCATGCATCAAATTTCATGTCATCATGTCTTGCAACCACCACCTGATGAAAATTATTTTTGCTCAGCTCT
Organism: Bungarus multicinctus; assembly: GCA_023653725.1. NCBI lineage: Eukaryota > Metazoa > Chordata > Lepidosauria > Squamata > Elapidae > Bungarus > Bungarus multicinctus. Next base: position 110,512,079 of record CM042840.1, read on the forward strand.
TCATATAAATTTCCTCTAGAGTTCATTTATATTGGTTTCTGCTATTCAATTTCATGAAGTATAACATACAATGGCTTCCACCAGTTTCAAATCAACTTTGGATCTATATAATCTCATGATGTCAGATAGTTTTGACAACTGAGTCTTGTTTGATGTAGTATATTTAAACCCAGTGCAGGGTGTGGGATTTCTCTGTGCTGCCGTGATTCTGTGCAGGTTGTGTGCAGTTTTTTCCCAATTGTGGAAACTCATGATGCAGCCTACTAATAGTCTCCCCATTTCTGCTGCTATATTGTGGCTTGGATGTTTACAAATTACCTTTCCACTCATAGCTTCACATCATAGCATAGGGAAGAACAAGAATACTATTAGCATCTTAATTTTCCTTTTGTGCTGAATAGAAATGACATGATTCTTACTCTGTGGTTCTTACACTAGTTCCAGAGCAGGTGACTGAACTAATCATATTCTTTGCACTCTCAATCTTTTTGTCAGAAATTAAAATTATCACACCACAATTCTGAAGTGTTTTCTAGAGATTGGAAAGTGGAAACTATCAGGATATAAAACTGCTGATGGAACTTACAATTAATTTTTTTAGATCAATATTTTTGAACCTTGGCAGATTCTAGTTTCTGATTTCTCAGTAGTGGCCTTCAGTCTGGGAATTCTGGAAAATCCTGTGATAGAATGTAATGAGAAGGTGTGATAGAATGTAATGAGAAGGTGGAAGGGAGGGGATCAGAGGTGGTATACAACAGGTTCTGACTAGTTCTGGAGACTCATTAGTGAAAATTTTGTGTAGTTTGGAGAACCGACAAATACTGCATCTGACTGGCCCTGCCCCCATCTATTCTCTGCCTCCTGAGTCCCAGCTGATTTGCTAGATCTTCTTTTGTTGCCCTGCACCGGAGAACGGAGCTGGAAAGCAGATTAGTGGGGTAGGGAAGGAATTGGATTTTGGAGTAACCTTCCCCCAGGAGTGGGGAGGGAATGGAGATTTTAAAGTATCCTTCCCTACCATGCCCACCAAGCTACACCACACCCATCAAGCCAAGGCCACAGAATTGGTGGTAAATTTTTTTGAATCCCACCATTGGAGGAGGTGCATTCCAGAGGAGTAAGAGGCAATTACGTGTGACAAAAAGAGGGTGAAGATACTCCCCCCCTAATATTAAGCAGAATATTCTGTAGGTATAGCTCAATTGGAGAGCTCAATCTGGCAAGATTTTGTCTATGAGTGTGAAACAATAAATAACTTGGTTTAGAAGTATTACTACCTGTTATTCTTGGTTTTAGGCCTGACAGGTCCAAACATCTTGAGGGTACACGATTGGGAATCTGTAAATGTTAATGTTTTTCCCAATGAACTGTAAATGTTAATATTTTTCCCCAATGGCCACAGGTAGAATCAAGTATGGTTTCCAGATTTGTCCTCTGTCTGGCCACATTGAACTTGCTCTTTTGAATTGGATTCCATGAATGAATGCACAAACTTTACTAAATGCAGGAGTTTTACTTATTCTATTATCCTCTAGTTAAGGCATTAATATCATAGGTAAGATAAAAATATAACCTATATTTCCTCCATATACAATGAACTACAGAGTCAAGAGATAAAATCAAAAATAAATTCTGACGTTGGAAACTGTTTACTGAATTTAAATGATAACAGATTATTTTTAACTGACGTGAAAAGATTCTTTGTAATTTTAAAAATTGACCAGGAAAAATAAATCACATCAATTCTGATTTTTAAAAAATAAACCTGGGCTTCCCCTTTTCCTTTGGCTCTGTTAGACTTTTAATTCTTGCATAGATAGCAATAACTCGATGGGTGTGTTACAAGAAGCAAATGGAGCAGAAAATATGTACATTTATACTGAAGTATATGAAGCTTCCTTTAAGATAAATTCCAGTTACCCTTCACAGGAAAAGTACACAGGCTTTGCTATGCAAAGTCAAGCACTTAAGTGGAATACAGTGTCTGTGACACTGTTGGGACACAGGATGCCCATTTCATACATATTGTAATGCATGCACATATTTACCTCCCTCTACTGGAGAGCAAACAGCTCATGGGAATACAGAAAGGCTCTTTACTAGGGGAAAGAAAAAGAATAAGAATAAAATTAACTTTTCTAAATAAAGGTCCTTAAGTTTGATATGCAAGATCCCTGTTCCAGAAATCTTTAATCTCCCAAATTAAAACAAAATTAATCCAAGATAATTACTCTACTCTTAGGCTATAGTCAAGAAACACCAAGCTCTATCCCTGGGTTGCTATGCCACGAAAGAATGATGATGTGTTATCTTTTGAAGTCCTTTTCATAGTTTCTGCTTCTTCTCTGTGATAGAATGATAGATCTCCAGAATCAGTGGCACAAAATTCTTCTTGGAATTGTCCAAGAAAAATAGCAGCTTTGTGATGTGATAGGGTCAAATTCTTCTTTCACCAACTGAGTTTTGCACTGCTTGAAAGTCCCTGTGATCTCCAAGGCCTCCTCTGGTGAAAAGGAGCAAATCAACCCATCATTCCACTGTTCTCCTAAAGCACGCTAAACATGGCAGAATTAAAAGCACTCACACGGGGGACACACGCTGGACCTGATTTTTGTCTCTGCTCAGTGGTTGAATGATCGTAGCTTTGGGGATCTAGTTATAAAACCCTTGTCATGGTCCGATCATTCTCTTCTTAGGCTTGACTTCTGTGCCGCCACCCCCCACTGCAGGGAGGCGGAACCAAGGAGATGGTTCTGCCCCAGTCGCCTGATGGATCCTGAACGGTTCCAGATGGAGCTCGGGCCATTTCCTGAGATTCTGGCTCACAGCTCGGCTGAAAACTTAGTGGCCACCTGGGATAGGTTGGCCGCTGAGGCTCTCGACCGAGTTGTGCCTTTGCGACCTCTGACTCGGCACAGATCCCATCCAGCTCCTTGGTTTACAGAGGAGCTGAGGGAGATGAAAAGACATCTGGAGGGCGCCTGGAGGGCGCCTGGAGGGCGCCTGGAGGGCCGGTCGCACCGAATCTGACCGGACACAGGTGAGGTCCTATATTAGGACCTACCTAGTGGCGATAGAGGCGGCGAAGCATTCTCACTTCTCCGTCCTTATTGCGTTGGCAGAAAATCAGCCTGCCACTCTGTTTAGAGTGACCCGCTCCCTGCTGGAGCCGAGAGCGTGGGAGGACCTCTTGCAGAGCAGGGCAGAGGAGTTTTCCCGATTTCTGCCTGATAAAATCGCTCAGATTCAGGACGAGCTGGACTCCAGTTGGGTGGTCCCAGAGGGGATGGCCGGGGCAAGTCTTGATATGGTTACCTGGGAGGAGTTCGATCCTGTGACTGCTGAGGGTGTGGACAGGTTGCTGGGGTGGCTGAATGCCACATGTTTGTTGGACCCGTGTCCCTCCTGGTTGGTTTCTGCCTCCGGTGAGGTGACACGAGGCTGGCTCCAGGGGATTGTCAATGCTTTGTTGAGGGAGGGGTCACTCCCTACCACCCTGAACATGGCGGTGGTGTGGCCTCTCTTTAAGAAGCCTGCCCTGGACCCAGCACTTTTGAATAACTATCATCCAGTCTCCAACCTTCCCTTTGTGGCAAAGGTTGTGGAGTGTGTGGTGGCGTTTCAGCTCCCTCAGTACCTGGAGGAAGCGACGTATTTAGATCCCTTCCAATCGGGCTTCAGGCCCGGGCACAGTACTGAAACAGCATTGGTCTCATTGGTTGATGATCTCTGGAGGGCCCGTGACATAGGTTATTCCTCTGTCCTGGTCCTATTAGATCTCTCAGCGGCTTTTGATACTATCGACCATAGTATCTTATTGCAGCGGTTGGAGGGGTTGGGAATTGGAGGTACCGTCTTGTGGTGGTTCTCCTCCTTCCTCTCTGACCATTTGAAATTTGTGTTGACGGGGGGGAGAGGTCCACCCCTAGGTCCCTCATTTCTGGGGTGCCTCAGGGGTCGGTCCTCTCCCCTCTCTTATTCAACATTTATGTGAAGCCGCTGGGGGAGATCATCCGTGGTTTTGGGGTAAAATGTCATCTTTATGTGGATGACACTCAGCATTACATCTCTACCCCAAACCATCCCAACGATGCTGTGGAGGTTATGTCCCAGTGCCTGGAGACCATGCGGAATTGGATGGGCGGGAACAGGCTTCGACTCAACCCTTCCAAGACCGAGTGGCTGTGGTTTCCGGTGTCCCGATATAGTCAGCTCACTCCGTCGCTGGCTATTGGGGGTGAGATCTTAGCGCCCACAGAGAGGGTTCGCAATCTAGGCGTCCTCCTGGATGCACAGCTGTCATTGGAAGATCACATTATCACCGTCTCCAGGGGGGCTTTTCATCAGGTTCGCCTGATGCGCCAGTTGCAGCCCTTTCTTGATCGGGATGCCTTACGCACGGTCACTCATGCCCTGATCACCTCCCACCTGGATTACTGTAATGCCCTCTACATGGGGCTCCCTATGGGAAGCACCCGGAGGTTGCAACTGGTACAGAATGTGGCTGCGCAGGTGGTTATGGGAGCGTCTAGAAGCTCTCATGTGATGCCTCTCCTGCGCGAGCTGCATTGGTTGCCGGTGGCCTTCTGGGTGCGCTTTAAGGTTCTGGTTTTGACCTTTAAAGTGCTCCATGCCATCGGACCAGGTTATTTGCAAGACCGCGTTCTGCCAGTAGTCTCCCACCATCCGGTGCGCTCCCACAGGGAGGGCCTCCTCCGGGTCCTGACGGTTTCCATGTGCCGCCTGGTGACCTTGAGGAATAGGGCCTTCTCTGTGGGGGCACCTGCTCTCTGGAATGGGCTCCTCCCAGAGTTGAGAACGACCACCAACCTGAGGTGTTCAGGCGTGATTTGAAGACCTGGCTCTTTGAGCAGGCTGGCCTGGGCTGATTTAAATTGATTTTAAATTGGGTTTTAATCAGGGTTTTGGTACTGGGGTTTTAGATTTATAAGCAGCCCATATTTAATCTTGTTTTAACTTTTTTATATGTATTGTTTTAGTTGGCTGTGCACCCCCCTGAGTCCTTTGGGAGAAGGGCAGTATATAAATTGAATAAAATAAATAAAAAAATAAAAATTGGAGGAAGACATCATTACTGTCAAATACATGCTGCACTTTCTCCAGAGTGCCCATCAGTTATATGAGAGTGGATGATAGAAGGGATAAAGCGGAGAATTTCATTTGTACCTCATTCAGGCTGCAACACAGGCTTAGATTCTTGAATATGTACCTCATTTTGCTGCAACACTGGCTTAGATTCTTGAATTCCATCACTTACCTTGATAATGAATTGGAATGAATATCAGTTTTATAATGAGGCAGAGGCAAAAGAAGCTGGGAGGTGACAAGAAGCTGTTGGAAGAAACAGTAATGTTTCATGGTCTTGACAAATTTAAAATGTGTGGACTTCAACTCCCAGAATTCCCCATCCAGCAATACCCAGTTTTGGAAGTTGATGGATGAGGAAGAAGTTCACACATCTAGATACCAAGTTTGAGAAACACTGTATTAAGACAATCCAGATCCAATCAAGACAGTAGCAGGATCAAAACTTTCACTCACGAATTCTGTCTTTTTTGATTGTTATCAATCCCACCAAAGTTTATTCACATTATATCAACTGATCGGTAAAACAACAATGGAACACAAGAGTCTCACCTGAATGCGAATAAATTGAGGTATAGCATAATTTGGCAGATAATTCTTGGTATGTTCATATAACTGTTTTCCATCAAAGGATTCCCCTTCCTTTAATTGTAATTGCTGCCATCCCAATGTCCTAGAAAATATCAGAATGGTCAAATATCTTCTCAGAATAGAAAGACACAGGTTTGCGCTGGAGAAATGGCAAGAGAAAAAGGTTGACTTAACCTTTTGCCTTCCAACTGTTTTTCTCCTATGGATTCCAGAACCCCTCTTTGGCGAATCAATAGTAAACCATTCATTGTAAAATGAAGAAATAAATACTTACAAAAACACCTTAGTCTGGTGTCATATAAAATAGTGCAAGCTATAAAAAAAAAGCATCTAAAACTCTATGGATAGAATGGATAGCTATAAAAGTAAGCCAATTTGTTTCTTCTACTATACCACAGGAAGTCCTCAAATTATGGCCATTTGTTTAGCAACTATTCAAAATTACAAGAGCACTGAATAAAGGGCCTGCCTTTTTCTTTTAAAGAAAAAGGAGTGAATGGGAGCAAAACCTTTGGGAGACATGCCTGTCCTTAAAAAAATCCAGATCTCAAAAAGCAGCAGAAATCTCACTGCAAAAATCATTGCCAGAATAACTTATTTTGGCAGTGTGATTTGGGGCACTTTTGTGAGAACTAGGCAGGAAGCTGAAGTGAAAAGGAAACTGTTTTTCACCCAGAAGACCTCCCTTTCTGTCCACGCTGTGCCAGAGGTGATATTCAACTGGTTCTCACCTATTCGGGAGAACCGGTAGCGGTGATTTGCCATGGGTCGCAGAACTGGTAGTGACCCCTGGCTGCCACGCCCCCAAACCGGGTCGCCCGGTCGCCTGCTTGTCCCATTCACTCTCCTAGCTTTCCCAACCATTTGTGCCATGGCATAGCTCAGGCGGATGTCCCAGGACTGCTGCACATGCGCACTGCGTATGCAGCTGCTACACATGCAGTACGCATGTGCAACACCCCCCGGGACCTCCGCCTGCCTGCCTGCCTGCTTTCCCGAGCGCATTTTCTGCCTTCTACTGGCTGACGTGCCTCTTCCAGCCCAGCCTGCCCAGCCAGCCAGCAGGTGGGCGGGCGGATGTCCCAGGCTTCTCCTTTGTCCCAATAAGCCTGCAGCTGCTGGTCCTCCTGTCCCTCACCTTCCCCTCCCCTGCCTGGCCTGAGAAGGTAAGGGTGACAGCAGGGGATAGCGAAGTGGCTGGGTCCCTATCTTCCCCTCTCTCTTCCCCACTATTTCTCTCTCTCGGTGTGTGTGTGTCTCTCCCTCAAAGCCGCGGCTGGGCTTTCCTTGGTGCTCTTTGCTATTTTCATTTCTTCTTTTTGGAATCCAGGCTGGCTGAACAAGGATCGCCAGCCATGTTGGAAGCATCTCTTCAGGTGACCCTCCTCCTCCTCCTCCTTGGGTGTGCACGCCACCCTCCTGGCCCTCCCATGGCTGCCAGTTGCGAGAGGAGGGGGAGGGGGAGATGGGTCGACCAAAGAGACACTTCCAACATGGCTGGCGATCCTTGTTCAGCCAGTCTGTATTCCAAAAAAGAAGAAATGAAAATAGCAAAGAGCACCAGGGAAAACCCAGCCGCGGCTTTGAGAGAGAGAGAGAGACACACACACACACACAGGGTGGGGAAGAGAGAGGGAAGATTTCTTCTTTTTGGGATCCAGACTGGCTGAACAAGGATACCAGCGACAGTTACTCAAATAACCAGACCCCGTTCCTATAGGGTAGACACCATGGACGATAGGAGCTGGAAGAGACACATAAACCAGCTCAGATATAGAGTTACAAGGGGTGACACAAACTGACACAAAGAAGAGGGGGAGACCCCTCAAACGCAACCAGGGAGCAGGGGGAGACCCCTCTAACACAACCAGGGAGGGGGGGGAGAGCCCTCAAACAGACAAAAAATAACAAAAATCACCAACATGAAAAACAACAGAACAAAACCTGACTAGCAAAAACACACAACCATCACTAATAAGTATAGCTCCAGTGAGAAAACACAAGCACGTACCTGAGACCAGAGAAGAAGGCAGCAGAGAGAGACAGGAGGTGATCCAGGACGATAGCGAAAAAGCGGTTCCTGGTGGGTAGGCGAGGCCGGATTGGTTGACTGGACCAGGTGGGGATGGGTGTTATGTATTAGCATACTTACCTGTGATTGGTTGGTCCACAGCAGCGGGAAATTCAAAGAGCTGTCATTGGACACAGCCGTGAGCAGCCCGACTATAAAAGGGCTGCCGGGTTTCTTTGGCACTCAGTCCTGGATAGAAGTAAAGATGACTGATTACTACGCTGGCTTCCTGAGTCTCATTCCCACAATCTAACAGTGTCCTCATGTGTCAGCTCTGCCAACAGTGGCTGCTCTGCAGAGGAGAAAACTCCATTGTATATGGATGTCTCTTGCCACCCTATGCAGGAGCTTCCAAGTGGAGCTGCTCCCACTACTGTTGAGCTTCGAAGCCAGCCCAATCTCCCAGGGTCAGAACCAGAGAATTTGGCCACTCTGTCAGAAATACCCTTGGAACAATTACCAGCTGCCACTGGCCAAGAAGAGGCCTCTCAATCTCCAGCTCTCCCAGAACCTGTAGGGAATCCATCTCAACCGGTTTCACTATACATGCTGTGACTCCCACCTCCAGCTGGTGCCTACATCCAGAATGAGCACAGCTACCAGGTGGGTAGTGCCTTGCTCTGGAAGAGACGAGCTGAGGCAGCACTTGATGCACTAGGAAAAGCACAGCAGCAGCTCCAGGCTTCCTGGTGTCGAGAACAGAGACTCCTTCTGCACATCTGTGAGTTGCAGCGTGAACAGCGGCCACACAGTACCGATGCACAGCAACGGTTTAGGGATCACCTGCAGGTCTTTGAATTGCAGCTGCTGAATGACATTGAATGACTTGAATCAGCCCAAACTTATCTTGCTTTGTGTGCAAACTTGTACAAACTTGGGCAGTCATATTTTGCATCTCCAACAGGTATGTTGTAGCAAAACCTGGGGCTCTACAAACTTGGAAGCTGCTTCATGCAACTCTGTTTCCCCTTCACCATTCATATTTATATCTGTAAAGGAATATTTCTTTTGTACAAGTGGATGTTCCAGATCAGTTGAAATTGTTCCGGAATATTCCAATGCTTAATGGAATGCCTTCTCCAAGGAATAAAAGGAGTAATTCCTTATTTTGATGATGTATTAATAGCGGCCAAAACCAAAAATCCACTAAAGGACCGTCTAAGACAAGTATTAACTAAATTTACAGAGGCCGGCCTAAAAATAAAAAGAGAAAAATTCACGCTTATAACTGATAGGATTGAATTCCTGGGCTACCTGATAGATGGCGATGGTATTCACCCCACCGAAGGGAAAATTCGAGCAATCCAGGAAGCCCCCATTCCAACCAACAAAGGGGAACTACAAGCATTTTTAGGACTCATTAACTTTTATAATGTGTTCTTGCCGCAGAAAGCAACGGTAGCAGAACCCCTACATAGATTGCTTGGCAAAGATGCTTCCTGGAAATGGAGAAGGCAGGAAAACATGGCGTTCCAAGAAATCAAAAACCTCATTACATCTAGCAAGATACTGATCCAGTATAACAAAACACTTCCCATAACTTTGACCTGTGATGCTTCACCTTTCGGTGTGGGGGCTGTGCTAAGCCACATTTTGCTGGATGGCAGAGAAGCTCCCATAGGCTTTTACTCTAAAACTCTGTCTAAAGCCGAACGAAATTATAGCCAACTCGATAAAGAAGCTTTGGCCGCTATATCGGGAATTAAAAGGTTTCATGAATATCTATACTATACTATACTATTAAAAGGTTTCATGAATATCTTAGTTTTTTCATTAATAACTGACCACAAGCCGCTATTGGGGATCCTAGCAGGCGATAAGGCAACCCCTAATATTTTGTCGCCGCGCACGACAAGATGGTCCGAGTTCCTGGCCGCCTACAACTACACTTTGATTTACCGACCGGGCCGTTCCATTACTCACGCTGATGCATTGAGCCGTTGCCCATTACCAGAACAGACACTGACCCTGCACCGAGCACATCCATCCTACAAATCGAAACCTTACCAAACCTACCAATTACAGCTAGAGACATTGCCAGGGAAACTTCTAAAGACTTTGTGCTTACCAAAATTGCAGCATGGATTACCAAGGGCTGGCCTGAGTCCAGCCCCGAAGAATGCATGAAACCCTTTAAACACAGACAAACTGAACTCTCACTCCTAAAGGGTTGCATACTTTGGGGGGATCGGGTTGTTATACCACGTAAGCTGAGGGAGACAATTTTGGACCTTCTACATGACGGACACCCAGGTATTGTAAAGATGAAAGCACTGGCCAGAAGCTATGTTTGGTGGCCAGGTTTGGACAAAGATATAGGAAAATGGGTGGATAGTTGTAAATGTTGCCAAGAGTCCAGACCCACACCTCCACAGGCATCGGTAGCTGAATGGGAAATACCCAGGGGACCGTGGTCAAGAATCCATATTGATTTCACAGGTCCAACTAGGGGTTACATGTTTTTAATACTGGTTGACGCTTACTCGAATTGGTTAGAGGTGAGCATTATGCACTCCACCTCCACAGATGCTGTAATTAGGCAGCTCCGCAAATTATTCGCAACGCATGGGTTACCAGATGTATTGGTCTCTGACAACAGGCCACAGTTCACATCAACAACATTTGAAGGGTAGCTAGCTAGCCTGGGAATAAGACATGCCCCAACCGCGCCGGCACATCCGGCGGCAAATGGGTGAGCAGAACGCATGGTTCGTTTCACAAAAGACTTAACAAATTCGTCCCATATAGGAACGAATCGATAAACTATTAACCATACAACACATGACGCCTAGCATGACAACTAACAAAACCCCAGCAGAATTATTAATGGGCAGAAAGTTACTATCACACTTAGACCGTTTGCACCCCACCTATTGCACAGAAAAACCAACAGACTCCTCTGGCAAACTCCGCACATTTAGGGTAGGAGATCTAGTCTATGCCAAAAATCTAGTGGGGGACCCGTTATGGCTATCAGCTACTATTACTCAAGTCACAGGACCACGATCTTACTGATTAGTAATCTCAGACAACAGGGACTGGAAAAGGCACATAGACCAATTAAGGTCCCGGACCCTTAGAGGAGTTTCTGACAAACCAGGGGGGGAAGGGGGAGATCCTTCAAATACACAAGAAGGGGGAGATCCTTCAAATACACAAGAAGGGGGAGACCCTTCAAACACACACCAACCCCAAGCAAATGAAAACAACCTAACATCACAATCACTCCTAACATTAGCCCCGGTCGAAGTTCGCAACTACGCACCTGCAGCCAAAGGACCAGGCAGGAGAAGAGCTGTTGCCAAGAAGAAACCTTGAAGGGAGTGGCCTAGCTGACTCAACTAACCAGGCAAGGCCCGGCAGGAGCAACACATGGCCGATTCTACCTTCCAGGCGGTTCCACGAGAAGAGACAGAGAGACCAACAGGTCCGTCCACACCAGCTGCTAGCGAACTAACAAATGACCTGCGCAGGTCCAGTCGGACCCATAGGAGTCCCGCCTACTTACGTGACTACATAACCTAGAAGGCTCCTGATTGGTCGGACTGGACCAAGTGGGGAGGGGTGTTCTATATTCAAATACTCACCCACAATTGGTCGATCCAACAGCGGGAACTTTGTATAGATGTCATTGGCTAGCGAGTCGCGAGCAGCCGCTATAAGAAAGGCTGCCGCGGCTCTGTTGCTGTTCAGTCCTGGAAATAAAAACAAAGTAACAGATCAACTGAATGTGTGCGTCTCTTACTTCCCGACATAAAACATTTAAGACTTGTGGACTTCAACTCCCAGAATTCCTCAGCCAACTTCTCATCTCTCCTTATCACCATCCCCTCCCACTTGTGACTGTATAGCTGTAACTTTGTTGCTTGTATCCTTACAATTTATACTGACTGTTTCCTGGTATGATTTGATTGCTTATTGTACCCTATGACTATCATTAAGTGTTGTACCTGATGATTCTTGACAAATATATCTTTTCTTTTATGTATACTGAGAGTATTTGCACCAAATCAAATTCCTTGTGTGTCTAATCACACTTGGCCAACAAAAGAATTCTAATTCTAATTTGGAGACCCCTATTCTAAAGACATTTGGGCTGATGTTATAGCCACAGTTAGTGTGCAGCAGGTGGGAAAAGGAGGGAATTGGGGTGTCGGAGGAATGGCTGAGATTAAGAAGCAGCATTGGGTGGTCTTTTTCCTTTTCCTCAGCTACCCTCTTAGAGATGGAGGAAGGCTGATGGAGGAAAGGTTTCTCAGTTTTAAGGCCCCAGTTTCCACAGTACAGCTATGTTGATACTATCTTTCTGTTGTCCTATTCTGAAGTGTTCTATGATGTTTTCTCTTACTAGTCTAAGTGTTTTCATTGACTTTGTTCCAATAACTTTATGGTTCCTTCAAGTTGGACCCTGAAAAATGGTCCCAAAAGAAGTTATGTTAATCTGTTTTGCATTCTAAAAAACAGGCCTCAAATAATGGAGGTTTAGTATCCTGTCACAGGAATAGCTATTTTTCCTATGGAGTACAGAAAAAAAGAAAAGAAATAAATCTTATGCTTCATTTTTCCATTGTGTTAACAGATATGTGACTAACAAAACTTGTGCTATTCTTCAGCTTAATTCAATCGTGTCCAGTTTTGAGGATGAGGAATTTGAGAAATTTAAGATGCACCTTGAGGACTACCCAGTGGAAAAGGGCTATAAGCCCATTCGCCGCTCCAAGACTGAGAAAGCTACCCGCATTGAAATAGCCTGATACATAATCGAGGCATTTGATGATGCCAAGGCCTTGAAAATGACCGTCAGCATTCTAGACAGAATAAATAAAAAGGATTTGGCAACAAGAATCCGAAAGGAAATGCTGGAATGTATGTAGAGAAAGCCCAACTGGTAATCCAAGGGTGACTCTTAAGCTCTTATTTCCTTTGTTGGCTTCTAATCCTCTTTCCCCCTAGCTTTCTAATAATCTTTCTGTCAAAACCAATGTGAGAACAGTCTTTACATGTTGTCATTTTGGGGTGTAGAGCAAGCGTGTCAGACAGCTAGAGGAAAAGGGCAATAAATATGAAATAGTGAATACAGTATTTAATAATCTGTTGTGATGTTCATCTTGTTTTCTGCAACTCAGGTCTCACCTCTCATTTTGGCTGATTTGCTAATCTAACAAACCAAAAACAACTAGAGAATGTTTTGTGATTTAGTAGTTATCCCCTTTGTTTTAGCTGAGACATCTGCCTCCTCAGACAAACAAGAAATCCTTTTACATTTTTATTTTTGAATTTGGTATTTTGATGAAAACTTCTGTTGGCCAGCTTTTCTCAATACATGATACTCCAGCACTCTATGGATTATTCAAACATAGGAACCTGTGATCGTAGAAAACAAACTGAACACACTAAAAATAACTTTAAACACTTTTATTTTTAAATCACTACATTATCATTACTTCGGTCTTTTTTGGAAACTGATGACAAAAGTAGAGCTGGAATTGATTCCTTCTTGTTCCCTATTCTTCATTTGACCCCACAGTTGCAGGAAATTCTACTAACTCTCTGGGAAACAATGCTGCTCAAGATGTGTTGCCCAAAACAATGGCAGTAGGAGATGTCTGGTTGGGAAAAAAAAATCTGTTCTATCCAATATTGTTTGTTGCTCATTTTATCAGTTGATGCTGATTGCATTAACTCTGTACTGATGCATTTATTTGTTTAGCCTATCAGATGGTTGCAGAAGGAACAAAGGAAACCAAGTAGATTCCATTTCTTCATTTTCAAATCTAAGAATGACCATTTATTTCCAACAGATTTATTTCCAAAGCCATCCACCATGACCAAGAAAGAAAAAAAGGAACGAGAAAAGACAATACTGTCAAATGTATGTGACACGTTTTTGGAGATCCCAAAGAAAAGTTAGTTGCTGCTGAATGAATTAATGTGTTCCTAAATAAAAGTCTTAGGGTGCTGCAGTAAGAAAGGCAGCGCCCCACTTAATGACCATCACCACCTTAGACTATTATGGACAAGTTCCATTATGGTCATAATTCAAAAATTATCTGTATACTATAGAAAGTCAAGTTAAATTTCTTGCTAGTAAGTTCTTCCTTTCTGGGTTTAATTCATGTTTTACAAATGCCCCTTTTTGACTCAAGCTTAGCTCTGTGTTTCTCTAGAAATGCAAATGCTTATAGTATCCACATTGCCTTTTGACTGAGGGCTCATACTTACATCCCCTTAATAAGTGCCATTTCAGAAAGAGAAACTTTCCAGTTCAGAGGCCACTGTAGGAAAGTGGGTGCCATTTTGGAAGCAGCCATTGTGTGGTTTTGTGTGTCTATTGTGTGTAAGCAAATAAAGAAGAGAATTTTGGTTGAATTGTTCTATATTGTTTTTAACCCTGGCCTGATAGAAAATATCATTCTAATGTTTTTATTTACAACTTTAGTGGAAGTGATCTTGGATCCCAAGACAGCTTATCCTGCCCTCATCCTTTCAGAAGATCGGAAAGGAGTACATATGGGGGAGCAAACCCAGGTCCTTTTTGACAACCCTGAGCGCTTCCGGTTTTTACCAGGTGTCCTGGGAGAAGAAGGCATTGAATCGGGGACTCTAGAATGGGTGGTGGAAGTGGGAAAGGCCAAAACGTGGGCCATTGGAATTGCCCAGGAATCAGTAGAAAGAACATATTCAGAAGAGATCACCATTACTCAAGGATTCTGGGTATTGCAGTTAGCACAAGGAGAATATCAAGCATCTACAAGCCCTCCAATCAAACTTACACTTTGGAAATCACCACAACGTATCTTAGTTATCCTGGAGCATGATTTTGATAGGCTCATCTTTTATAATGGTGACTCAATGGATCATATCTTTACTTTTAATTATCTATTTTCTGATAAAGTGTTCCCTTTTCTCCTAGTGCGGGACAAAGAGATTCCCCTGAAAATCTCTCCAAGAACTTCAGTGTGACAAGACATGGAGACAAAAAGGAGAATGAGTCTTTGAATCATTTGTTTATTTACTCTGGAGGAGTTTCTTTTTGGATAAGTTAGTTTAGTGTTTTATTAATCTTTGATTCATTTCTCTTTGCCTGAAATGTTTTTGAACTTTCAATCTATATGTTAATAAAGAATATGTAGATAGATAGTAGAGAGATATAGCTTTTTTGTTTAAATGCTTATAAATTTTTAACTTTCTATTTACTGTTTTCTCATTATTGTATTCTGCATAGTTTATATAATGTCTAATGTAAATTGTAGTAACTGATGATATTGTTGTAAGCATCTCTCTGATTTTAAAATATGAAACAAAAATACATGCAGCTCAGGATTTAATATTTTAGTTGCTGTGTGAACTTGGCTATTGTTTAGCCAGAATGAGTTAATCATGTTTTGAGGGTAGAAATAAACATCTGCTTATACTGACAAAAAAGAAGAAGATATTTTTGTTTTCAAAATTAAGCTTGTTGAGGTGACCAGGATACAATCTTATATTCACATGTCGTTTAACACAGGTTTGCATCCAAAATGATGGTTTATATGATGCCTTTAAAAAATTATAATACAGATTGATATTTTGTTAAACTTGAAAAATTAAACTAGTTAAAACATTAGCAACCTTTGCTTTATAAAGTAGCTACAGTTTTATCCACCAGAATTTTTGCCAGTCTTATATTAACTTTTCATGACCCTTTTTGCTTTTGATGCTGGCCTTCGTTTCTGCATCCTTGGGTGGGTTTAAAAATTTTTTTTAAAAAAAAATACACTCACAGCATCAGCAAATCTGATAAGTTCCAGAATTTGTAATGTGAGGGCAGTCTGGCTGTAACATCTGTCACCTCATTGATCACCAGGGTTGATTTGTCTAATCTGGCTGGCTAGGCGAGTGCCCCCTTCCTCCCTCACCGCTCCATGTGCATCCCTCCTGAATCTTTATTCATGTTATTACAAAGCAAAATTCAATACCAGATTAAAATCAGTTGTATTGATTCCCAGAATTGCCAGTCAATTGCATTCTCAATAGAATAGGATGGAAAGTATATTTTCATCACCAGTACAGGGGGTAGCAGATATGTTTGAAGATAACGGTGTACTTGATTTAAAATTGCAAAGCTGATGAGAATCAATAAACATAATTCAGTTTACTGTTCTGTCCAGTATAGCAAGGATCTTCAAACTCTTCGGATCATCAAGCTCTTCATGAAGTTGCAAATTGTTCATTGACCCCCAAATATTTATTATATGAAAATAATGTACAGCTGAAACTCGAAAAATTAGAATATTGTGCAAAAGTTCATTTATTTCAATAATGCAACTTAAAAGGTGAAACTAATATATGAGATAGACTCATTACCTGCAAAGCAAGATAGTTCAAGCCGTGATGTGTCATAACTGAGATGATTATGGCTTACATAATCATGAAAACCCCAAATCCATGATCTCAGAAAATTAGAATATTGTGAAAAGGTTCAATATTCTAGGCTCAAAGTGTCCTACTCTAATCAGATAATGAAGCCATGATACCTGAAAAGGGTTCCTGAGCCTTTAAATGGTCTCTCAGTCTGGTTCAGTAGGAATCACAATCATGGGAAAGACTGCTGACCTGACAGTTGTGCAGAAAACCATCATTGACACCGTCCATAAGGAGGGAAAGCCTCAAAAGGTAATTGCAAAAGAAGTTGGATGTTCCCAAAGTGCTGTATCAAAGCAGATTAATAGAAAGTTATGTGGAAGGGAAAAGTGTGGAAGTAAAGGTGCACAAGAAGCAGGGATGACCGTAGCCTGGAGAGGATTGTCAGGAAAAGGCCATTCAAAAGTGTTGGGGACTTTCACAAGGAGTGGATTGAGGCTGGAGTCAGTGCATCAAGAGCCACCACACACAGATGGATCCTAAACATGGGCTTCAAATATTGTATTCCTCTTGTCAAGCCACTTCTGAACAACAAACAATGTCAAAAGTATCTTAACCTGGGCTAAAGAAAAAAGAACTGGTATGTTGCTCAGTGGTTCAAAGTCCTCTTTTCTGATGAGAGCAACTTTTGCATCTCATTTGGAACCAAGGACCCAGAGTCTGGAGGAAGAATGGAGAGGCACACACTGCAAGATGCTTGAAGTCCAGTGTAAAGTTTCCACAGTCTGTTGATTTGGGAGCCATGTCATCTGCTGGTGTTGGTCCACTGTGCTTCATTAAGTCCAGGGTCAATGCAGCTGTCTACCAGGAGATTTTGGAGCACTTCATGCTTCCTTCCGCAGATGAGCTTTATGGGGATGCTGACTTCATTTTCCAGCAGGACTTGGCACCTTCCCCCACTGCCAAAAGCACCAAAACCTGGTTCAATGACTGTGGATTACTGTGCTTGATTGGCCAGCAAACTCTCCTGACCTAAACCCCATAGAGAATTTATGGGGCATTGCCAAGAGAAAGATGAGAGACATGAGACCGAACAATACAGAAGAGCTGAAGGTTGCTATTGAAGCATCCTGGTCTTCCATAACACCTCAGCAGTGCCACAGGCTGACAGCTTCCATGCCACACCACATTGATGCAGTAATTGCTGCAAAAGGGGCCCAAACCAAGAACTGAGTACATATATATGCTTATACTTTTCAGAGGTCCGATATTGTTCTATGTACAATCCTTGTTTTATTGATTGCATGTAATATTCTAATTTTCTGAGATTTTGCATTTGGGGTTTTCATAATCATCTCAATTATGACAAATCACGGCTTGAACTATCTTGCTTTGCATGTAATGAATCTATCTCATATATTAGTTTCACCTTTAAATTGCATTACTGAAATAAATGAACTTTTGCACGATATTCTAATTTTTTGAGTTTCACCTGTAATAGACATTACTTTAGCTAATACTACCATGAATACTAATACTCAACCCCCATTCACCCTTAGGGGGTCGATAATTATCACTTTGGGGAACCCTGCAGTATTGGATCTGAAACTCTGGCATCTTTCTGACCTTCCAAACTTCCTGAAAAATAGAACCCAAAAGCACAAAGTTTGCCATTTTACATTCAAGAGGTTTTTCCAATTAAGTAGTTGAAATATCTTCTCCAACATTTCCACCCAGTGATTTTACTGGTTTCTGTAGGACAACACAGAATAAGTCTGCCCCATCTTCCACATGATGCCCCTGAAAACATCTGTAGACTTACCTTCTTTTAACGATCTTCTACCCAAGTTAGTGGCCCTCCACATACAGCAATGGAGGAGGAACAAGTTAAAAAAATAATGGTAGCATGGGCCAAAAATTTCAGCTATAATATTGAACTGGATATATAAAAATATAGATAAAGACAATGAAGTATAGTTATCAAAATGATTGTATGAAAAGAATATAAATTGAGTTTATGTTGTAAATATAAACATAAATTAATGTGTTAACAATGTCAATTTAGTAATGTATGACAAGTAGGAAATTATCTGTTTTATGTAGTTTTACATTATAGTACGTATGTATGGCAAAGAGAAATTCCAGAAAAATCAGTGTCCAAATTTTAATAATTACTTAATAATTATTAAAAAAAAAAGAAGGAAAATACTTCTTCAAGTATTCATTCAAAAAATGAATATTTCATTTTTTTGGTTTTATTACCATGTTCTCTTCTTCATTTCAGATATAAAACATGGAGCAAATTGGAAATCAAACTGATAAAAGAAGAGCATTTGCTTTCCTAGGCTACTCCAACTTCTCTGAGCCACAAGCTTTGCTTTTTATCCTATTTCTCACTATATACATCACTATTTTGTTTGGCAATGGATTTATCCTGACCACCATATGGCTGGATGTTGGCCTTCAAACTCCCATGTACTTTTTTATCCAGCATCTGTCATTCCTTGATGTTTGTTACATATCTGTTACACTACCCCACTCGTTTAAGAATCTATTAGCAGACACAAAGACTATTTCCATTCAGGGTTGCCTGACCCAACTTTACTTTCTTATGGCTTTTCTTGTAGGATTCAAGTGTCTCCTCTTGGCTACTATGGCCTATGACCGGTACATTGCCATCTGTTATCCCCTCAACTGTGAGGTTGTCATGAATAGTAGAGTGTATAATAGGATGACAGTGGCCTTCTGGGGTTGTGGTTTTCTCAATTCAATCTTATACATTGTCATGACAGTCCGCTTCCCCTTCTGTGTTTCTCACAGCCTTGAACATATTTTTTGCGATGTCCCCCAGCTCCTCAAGTTGTCTTGTGTGGACATCTTCCCTAATCAAATGACATTGCTGGCAGTGACCATGATCCTTGGCATCGGTCCCTTTCTTTTCATCATGATTTCTTATGCCCACATTATAATGGCAGTCTTAAAGATCCGTTCTACCCAAGGACCTCACAAGGTCTTCTTCAATTGTACATCACATCTCACGGTGGTCATCTTGTTTGATGCCACCTGTACCTTCAATTATAACAGGCCCAGCAACAACCACTTTCTCTTTATGAATACTTTGGCTTCACTCCTCTCCAATGTGATAATCCCAATGCTGAACCCTATTATATACTGTCTGAGAAAAAAAGAAATGAAGAAAGCTATGAGAAGGGTATTCAAGTTCAAAGGACCCTCATTCATCTAGATTCAGTTAATTACCAGAATCTAAATTGTGTTTATTATATTTATAATTATATAAATTATAATGTGTTTATAATATATTTATAATATATACTATTCTAGCTAGTCTTTCATTCAAAAATACAAGGCAACATAAATCAGTTAAAGACATGTGAAAGGTGCTGGAAAAGATTTATACATTTGTGTGGACAGGAAAATGTCCAGATGAATGTTTGCTTTCTTGGTTTTATTACCATCCTCATTTTATTATTATTCCTCATTTTATTTTTTCTGGCAACATAAAAGTCTATAAAGCATGTTGGACTTGGATAAAAATTACTAGTTCAAGGGCATCCAGAGACCTTCCATGGTCAAAGGTACACTAAATCTGGTACCCCATACTCTAGAACAGGAGTGTCAAACTCACAGCCTGCAGGCCAGATGCGTCACGTGCTGGCCCCTCCCACACCTGATTTAGCAAAGGGTGGGGGGGAGTCCTGATACATCATGTGATGCCCCCATGACAATGTGAGTTAGACGCCCCTGCTCTAGAATGACACTTTAACCACCTAGAAGTATTGCTGGTGAATTGATAGCACATTACTAATGCTTCAGACATGAGCTATAGGAGCTTGACAGCTTAGGTCAGAAATAAGTAATGTTCTTCAATACTTTAAAAAGTTGGATGAAGCTCCTACAGAAATGCAGCATGTGTCCAGAAATGTTTTCTGATACTTTTAATTATTGGGAAGCCTCTTTGGGCTTTTGTAGATTAAAAAGACAGCTAAGAAGGGAGGTTAAGTACTGTCCAAAAAGCACTTTCTGTTGCCCCTTGCTTTGAGGAGTTGAATCCCATCATCTTCTTGGGTTGAT
Source organism: Bungarus multicinctus (assembly GCA_023653725.1). Lineage (NCBI taxonomy): Eukaryota > Metazoa > Chordata > Lepidosauria > Squamata > Elapidae > Bungarus > Bungarus multicinctus. Next base: position 110,532,285 of record CM042840.1, read on the forward strand.
CTTCCTCACTCAGATGGATAAATGGTGCCCTGAACAGGAACAACATCTATGCAAGAACCTATGTTTGTGTGCATGTTCAAAATCAACTCAATGAGAACAATTGCAAATAATATGAGTCCAATATACATCATATTAAATCAAATTTCTTCCAATCAAAAAACATCTGGTTATATTTGCATATTAAATAATTTATTTTTGTAGGTGGAATAGAGCATTTCCATAGAATGAGAATTTGCACTTGGCAAGCCTTAATCTCAGAAATAATAAGTTAATGGTTTCTCACACTTTGTTTAGGACCCATATTTTCATCACCTGAATGATATCACCAATATTTTTGGAAATTTGAAAATTAATTTGATAACTATCAATCTCACATGCATGTCTCTGGGCAGCTTGCAGAATTGCAAACAAGCAATTAAAAGGATATAAAAGGATATAAAAATAACCAAAATATTAACAACAAAATACTAAAAATGATTAAAAGCATTAAAAACACATAATCTGCAAAAAAAGTTGCCAAGGTTGGAGACCCCTGCTCTAGAACATAGAACACCAGCCCACACATGTCTTTTCCTTTCTCCTAAATATTTATAGATTGCATCTCTACCAGAGGTGGTATTCTGCAGGTTCTGACCAGTTCTGGAGAACAGGTAGCAGAAATTTTGAATAGTTCAGAGAACCGGCAAATATCACCTCTGATTGGAGATTTTACACTACCTTTCTCCTGACATGCCCACCAAACCACACCCACAGAATCGGTAGTAAAAAAAAATGTGAATCCCACCACTGCCACATGCCCTTTATCAGCAGTATCTATAGATATTTATTTTTTGAAAAAGAGAGAGATAAAAGGAACAATGACACACAAGCTTTAATTATATTTGTTCCTCTTCATATTACATGCATTATATAGTGGAAATATTAACAGAATAAATGAGTTTTCCTGAACAATTCAATGTCTGGTTTGAAAGGTTTTTTTTTTTAAAAAAGAACATCTTAGAATCAGCATAATATTCATCCTATTTCAATAGCTAGTCTTGATTGTAAAGAAATAAAAACACAGTATTTTCACATAAAAGTTTATGTTCTCTGCAAATGTTTGTCCAAAAGTTTTCCAGTTATGATTTTTTTTCTGTAGTTAGTTTAATTAACATTTATTTATTTATTATTTATTATTCAAATTTGTATACCGCCCCCTCTCCCTAAGGACTCGGGGCGGTACACAGCCAAATAAAAAATATAAATACAAATACAATAATTCAAAATACATTAAAAGGATTAAATAAATTGGCAATAAGAATTAAAAAGTAGGGAATTAAGAAAGTTAAAACAATTTAAAAACTGAATTTAAAACAATTACACATAACTCTTGACCAGACTGGCTAGATGGAATAGGTGCGCGCCAGAAGGTCAATAGGTTGGGGATGGTCCTCATCTCCAGGGGCAATTCGTTCCAGAGGGAGGGTGCTCCCAAAGAGAAGGCCCAAACCCTTGGGGTCGCCAGTCATCCAGCCGGTGGCACCCCAAGAAGACCCGCTCTATGAGAGTGCACTGGTCGGTGAGAGACTGACGGTGGCAGCAGGCTGTCCTGTAAATACCCAGGTCCCAAGCCATGGAGCGCTTTAAAGGTGGTCACTAACACCTTGAATTGCACCTGGAAGGCCATCGGGAGCCAATGCAGCTCACGCAAAAGAGGGTAACATGGGAGCTCCGAGAAGCCCCCAAGACCACCCGTGCGGTCGCATTTTGCACCAGTTGGAGCCTCCGGGTGCTCTTCAAGGGGAGCCCCATGTAGAGAGCATTGGCATAATCCAGATGGGAGATGATGAGGGTGGATGTGATCATGTGAAGTGTGTCCCGATCCAGAAAGGGCCGCAACTGGTAGACCCTATGGACCTGACAAAAAGCCCTCCTGGCGACGGCTACTATATGATCTTCTAACGACAGCTGTACATCCAGGAGGACACTCAAATTGCGTGCCCCACAGATCGGGGCCTCGAGGTCGATCCCTGCCCTCCTGCCAACACAAATTGCGAGTGGTCGGAGAGGAAGGAGGAGAACCACTGTAACACTGGTGCCTCCCACTCCCAACCCCTCCAGCCGCCGCAATAAGATACTGTGGTTGACAATATCAAAAGCCTTGAGAGATCTAATAGGACCAGGACAGAGGAAAAACCCCTGTCACGGGCCCTCCAGAGATCATCAACTAACGAGACCAATGCCGTTTCTGTGCTGTGCCCGGGCCTGAAGCCTGATTGGCATGGATCCAAATATTAAAGAATAATTAGAATAATTAAAGAATAATTAAAGATTATTCTTTTAAAGAATAATTTTTATTATGGATAAGCTATTTGCTTGCCTGGTGAAAGTTGAATGATCCTAAGCCTCATACCTTTGGAAAGCAGTGGCATCTCACAATTTATGAAATATTTAGTGTGTTTTATGAAATCAGCCAACTAGTATTAGCATTTGCAGTGTGCCCTGTACAGCTTTTTCAGAAGTCCTTACCATAATTAACTCTATATATTAGGACAGGGAGTCATCAAAGATTCATTTTTGTATTACTAATTTATTTATGTCATTTTAGGTTATATAGTTTTTGTCTTTTATGATTGTAAGCCACCTAGAGTTACTCTGAGGTAAGGTGGGTGGCCAAGTAAAATTTATAGAGAGAGATAAATCTAAGCAACAAATTAAGGCTGAAGACAAACACAAAGTAGAATACCCTTCTCCATTTTAACCTTTGCAATAATTCTGAAGATAAATTAAGCTACAAAAGAGGGATTATCCAAGGTCATCTGCTCAACATCATAAATGAGTATATTTGTACCTAGGTCTCCATGCTCCAAGTTCATCTTGCCAACCATTATATCACAATAGCTCTTAAAGATTAGTTTGCAATGTCAAGTGAAAATATGAGGGCAATTTTATCAATGTTTCAGCCATAATTCCTTAGAAAGAAGGAACTGGATACGTTTTCTACATTTTGCAAGGTAATAGATAAATAGCCACATGATTACACATAGTCTTTGGCAACCTGCCTCTTGGTTAATCTGTTACCAAACCTTAACTAAGACAATCAGTAAAAGTACAGAATTCAGATGTGCTCAGAATTTGTCCTTTGGTCTATATTTCTCTGCATTTGGAGAGCTCTTTATGGTTACTTTGTGATAAACGTTTTAAGAAAAAATTGCATACTCAGAAAAACACTATCATTTCATAGATTCCAGAATTGAGTTTTGACATTGAAAAGAGGATCTATGCACAATTAGAATCCCAAAAGGGGATGAGAATTAAATTGTAGAAATTATTTTGAAAGGGAAAATGGTCAAGAAAACCTTTATTAACACACTTTTATAAATAATATATAATTTGATATATTGATTTTGTAAGTAACAAGCTACCTAGCTTAATTTTCTCTTATTTAGCACCAAAAATTATAATGTACATTAGAATTTATAATCTAAGAAAATTGACTGGGCAGACAGATCATAACTGATTTTTCCAATATAAACTTTCTGCTAATTAAGTAAGATTATTCTTGGGACAAATTTTTTTCTGTAAAAAAAACATAGTAGTCAAATAACTGCCCATTTGTTTTTAAATCTCCTCTTCCAATGCCTCAGTTGTTATTGATACTTTTTAGCACTAGATCTGACTGCAAAAATCTGGATTATCAATTGACTGAAGAAAAGTTTTTGGGTGTCTCTTTTCTGCTATCTTCTGATCATCCAGATATTTTGGAGTTCAGGTCTGGTAGCCATTTTATTTGCTTCAGATCCATTATAAAAGAGAAGATGGATAATCCTAGTGACTAAATCTAAATTAATTGGATTCTTTGATCAACAGGATTTGCACATATTGTCCTTTGCACTGTGATACTTGTTTATTTTTATTTAACCTCCCCTATATCATCCTGAAGTTTTCAATGATTCAAAGTAGTTTCTCTTTCTGTATCCATATTTAGTATTTATTACTTCAGTGGCCAATTTCCAGATATCCTAAAGGAAATTATAGATTATATGGTCAGTAATCTACAGAGTTAATCAAATTCACTAAGATACTGGCAGAGCAACTGCCATGAAGTACTAATACTAATTTGGTAGGTGCCTTTTGTAGACTAATTTATTTCATACCATGGGGGCATCAGAAGTTTGCTTGTTAATGGCAGTGGTTTAGAGCAACATTTAGTAAACTGGGCTCCATTAAACTATATATTGTAATCATCATGAAAAACAATGTCTGAATCCAGCCAATGGTGGAATCCTATACTTAAGGGTCTGGACAGCACTCATCAAAAATCATTCTGTGAGTCATGTTATCGTTCTAGAACAATGCGCTTACTGACCATATAATCTGTAATTTCCTTTCATTATAGTTCATCTTCATTATCAGAGACTTTGCAATTCTTTCTTTTGCTATTCCTAATCTCAACTCTCTCTTTTATAAAGGTATTGATGACGGAATAACAAGTCTGCAAATTCAATAGTAAGATTCTTTAGGAAGATTTTGAAATATTCACACTAATAAAATCAATATTATTGGCATTTATGCAGTCTAAATATTAGGCATTAACAAGATTTGGGTTTCTTATAATTAGCATAAACTAGGCTGACTATCCTTTCCCTTAGTTATTCAAAGTGACATACATGTTTCTTTCCCTTATTATTTCCAAAGCTATAAATCAATCAACTGGGAAATAGTACAATCCAAGACCATGGGAAAGGAACACTGTATTTCTCTCTACAATATATAGAGTGTTTGTTCTAAAGTGTGTGTTCTACAAATGACCTCTAAGTGAGATTATAAAGTAATGAAATAGACTTAAAAGGGTTGCAACTAAATATTGAGACTTACTATAATCATGATTTAATTAGCTATGTACTATTAGAGAGGGTTCAAGCTGATACTTTGGATTGACAAAGAATCAACTGAGTTACAGAAGCTTATAGAATAAAAGAATTGGAAGGGATTTTGTAGGTAATCTAATCCAACCCCCCACCCAGGCAGAAGACCCTACACCATTTCTGACAGATGACAATCCAATCTCTTCTTGAAACCTTCCAGTGATGAAGCTCCCATAACTTCTAAAGGCAAGCTGTTCCATTGGTTGATTGGCTCACTGTCTGAAAATTTCTCCTTATTTCTAGGTTGAACTTCTCCTTGATCAGTTTCCATCCATTATTCCTTTTCTAACCTGGTAAACTGGAGGATCCTAGTATACATCTATGATCAATCTTGATGGGAGCTGGATGGGAGGTGAAGCCTGGGTAAGACTGGGTGGCTTTTGGTGCATAGAGCTTCAAGTTCCAGGAGCTCCACACAATCTCCAAAATCCATAGCAGACATGAAAACTAGAGATGGAAATCAGTCTTTCCCTGTGTGTTGCAAATGTGTTGGATTATTACTTTTAAAATTCCCAATCTGAGTAAAGGACATGCAGCCATAAAGCTTATTGAATAACTTTGATCTAGTCACTGCCTCATAGAGCCTTCCCTGTTGAGGTGGAATGTTTTACACCCATTCATGAGTCAGACTAATGTGGATGTTTACTACCCATATTGTTGATCTCAATCCTGCTTCCATTGCCTGTTTGTCACTACAATCTGTCTCTCCTCCACACCGATAGGTGATGAAGCCTTACAGATCTTGATGCTCACCTTGGACATGAGCAAATAGGTTGGGAAGAATGATAAATATAATTTACAAACAGTACTAAGGCCATCCTAAAGCTACCTCACTCATAACCTGGGGCTGAAATGAAGTTAAAGATCAAAGCAAAAAAAAGTGGATTGCTGACCTGGGAAATGTTGGTTGGAGTTGGGGCGGTGGCGAGAATATAACAGATAACAGATAATCAGAGTTGGAAGAGACCTTGTATGAAATCTAGTCCAACCCCTCACCCAAGTGGGAGACCCTACACCATTTCTGACAAATGGCAGTCGAATCTCTTCTTGAAAGTTTCAAATGATGGCAGTCCCACAACTTCCAAGGGCAAAGTGTTCCATTGGTTGATTGTTCTCACTATCAGAAAGTTTCTCCTTATTTCCAGGTTAAATGTTTCCTTGTTCAATTTCCATCCATTATTCCTTGTCTGGCCTACAGGCGCTTTAGGAAATAGCTTGACCCCTTCTTCCCTGTGGCAGCCCCTCAAATATTGGAAGACCGCTATCATGTCTCCCCTGTTCCTTCTCTTTACTAGACTAGCCAAGCCCAGTTCCTGCAACCGTTCATTGTATGTTTTAGCCTCCAGCCCCCTAATCATTCTGGTTGCTCTTCTCTGTACTTTTTCCAGAGTTTCAACATATTTTTTATAATGTGGTGAACAAAACTGGATGCAATACTCCAGGTGTGGTCTTACTAAGGCTTTATAGAGTGGTATTAGTACTCCCCTTGATCTTGATTGTATCCCACTATTAATACAACATAGGATTGCATTAGCTTTTTTGACTGCTGCTGTATACTGCTGGCTCATATTTAGTTGGTTTTCCACTGAGACTCCAAGATCCCTCTCACAATTACTGCTATTGAGCCTAGCAGTACACATATAGTCTATATGTGTACTTTTGGTTTTTCTTGCCTAAGTGTAGGACTTTACTTTTCTCTACATTGAATTTCATTTTGTTAGATGCGGCCCCATGTTCTAGTCTGTCACGATCCATCTGGATCTTAAGCCTATCTTCTTGGGTGTTAGCTATTCCTGCCAGGTTAGTATCATCTGCAAATTTAGTAAGTTCCCCTTCTATTCCCTCATCTAAGTGGTTAATGAAGATATTGAAGTGTACTAGGCCTAAGACGGAACTTCGTGGCACCCCACTGCATGTAGACTTAGACCCATTACACTGCATGTAGACTTAGACCCATTAAGGACTACTCCTTGAGTACGGTTTGTCTGCCAGGTGCGAATCCATCTAGTGGTGGTGTTATCTATTCCACTTTTTTCTAGCTTACTAAGAAGTAGGTTGTGGTCTACTTTGTCAAATGCCTTGCTAAAATCTAAATATATTATGTCCACAATATTTTACCGGTCTACTAATTTAGTCACTGTATTGAAGAATGAAATAAGATTGGTTTGGCATGATCTGTTCTTAACAAACCCGTGCTGACTGTTAGTTATTACTTTACTTGTTTCTATATGTTGGCAGATCTGGTTTTTTTAATGATCTTTTCCAGTATCTTCCCGGGTATTGATGTTAGGCTGATTGATCTATAGTTTCCTGGGTCTGTTTTTTTCCCTTTTTTGAAGATGAGAACCACATCAGCTCTTTTCCAGTCCCCTGATAGTTCCCCGGTGCTCCAGGATTTTTGAAAGATACGGTGCAGTGGTTCTGAGATGACCTCTGCCATCTCCTTTAAAACTCTGGGATGTAATCCATCAGGCCCCAGTGATTTGTTTTTATCAAGATCAGACAGGTGTTCTCTTACTATTTTTTTGCTTATCTTAACTTTTATTTCTTGTCTGTCTTTTACAGTTATATTTTTGATGGGTTGAGCTATAGTTTCTTTTTGTGTGAAGACAGATGCAAAGAATGAGTTAAGCAGATCTGCTTTCTCTCTGTTGACTATTCATTAGGATTCTTGTAAAAAGCAATGAACTTGGGAGCAGGCTGAGTAAAAATAAATAACCAATGAATGTTCAACAATTGTGTTAAAGGTAAAGGTTCCCCTGTCCATTTGGGTCTGAACCTAGGAAGTGATACTCATCTCTGTTTCATAGTAGAGGGAGCTAAATTGTCCAAAGTTGGTTCCATGGCCATGTGGCCAGCCTGACTATGTGCCGAGGCACACGGAATGGTGTTACCTTCCCACTGAAATGATACCTATTTATCTACTTGCATTTGCATGCTTTTAACCAACTAAGTTGACAGGAGATGGACAAAGATGGTAGCTCACCCGATTGTATGATGCTTGGATCATGAACTGCCAAGCTTCTGGTAAAAGCATCTTTAAAACCCTGCTGTTTTCTTCAGTCTGTCACACAAGCATCAGAAGCAATAGTATACAAAAACTTCCACAATCTGTAAAAAGCCTGGGCAGAGATAAGGGGCCTGCCTCATTTTCAATAGCTGTTCGTTAGATAATTAAAACAAGCATGAAAAAGGTGGAAACTATTCTGTTGCAGAACTTGAGACTGAAAACTTGAGAATGTCAAGTTGGAAATGGAGACTATGAGAATACAGATAAGGAGCAGGGAATACAACAGTACAAGGTAATTTGGATTTAAATCGTATTCTGTAAAGGGTTTATATACTAAAGTAAACTTCTTTAAGTGAAAATGCCATGTTTACCTCAATAAAAAGTCCTTTAAGTTGAGTTCAACTCCTGGTGGCTTTGTGGCTATATCTACAGTATATAGTTCTTTTGGCAATAATGCAGAAGTGGTTTTCCATTGTGGCCTTTATGCAGGGGTGGGATCCAGCCGGAGTAACTACTGATTTGGTGATTTTATGCTTGTTTACACTGCATGCGTGTGTATAATCATCGTCAGCTAGCTGCATCGACAACTGAGCAGCACTGCGAGCGGGAACGCAGTCGTTGAAAAAGCACTTTTTCCCTGCTTTTTCAATTGCAGCTGTGTCATGCAAAGCAGCTGCGGTTGAAAAAGCAGGAAATAAAGGTCAGGTAAGAGCCCAGGCAGGCAGGTGGGCCAAAACAGCATCAGACATCGAACCGGTTCTATGTATGCTCTCTGTCTGCTGCTCTTCAGAACTACTGGTTCTACAGAGGTGGACAGAACGGGTAGAATCCCACCCCTGCCTTTATATTTCTTTGGCACCTAGATTGTCTTTTAACTCTGAGTTTTCCTGGTGATTCCCTTCCAAGTATCAACCTGTTTCCATCCTGCTTAGTTGCTGAGCTCAGTGAAGGCCACTTCACAGCTGCTCCCTAGCTGGGCTTTGCCTTAAGGACACATTCCAAATGACTTCCCTCCTGGAATTGCTTTCTGACAGGTGAAAGTGATGAAGAAAGGTGTTGAACATAAGAGCACAACTCTGTGTGAACCAATAAAGAAAGTCAAAGTTTGTTGGAGTAAGGCAATTTAGGCAATTTGATTATTTTATGAGAACAATGTTGCCAAGAGTTTATTTAGTTTGCAAAGCACCCCCACAGTTTAGTACTATTGGGAGAGAAAGGAGTTTAAGTGAAGGATAATAAATCATATAAATGTTAAAGTAGACCTGAACTAGAGTTCAAATCCCTGCTTATCCTCAAGTTTATTGTCTGATACTGGGTAAAGTACTTTTATCGCAAACCATTCCTTATAACATGATCTAAAATCTGGCAAAGTTTTATTATGGTTTTCAAGATGAAGAATTTGAAAGGTTCTTAGAAGACCTGCCCCTCCCTTTTCAAGAACTGTTAGTTTCTGATATATGCCTGACATGGATATGGCTGTTTCATTACAATTATGATCACAGCTATAATTTATTCTTCAGTCATCTCTGTTTATATGATGACCATCCCCTGTACAGTAGTTTCAGAAATAGAAAAAGCAGGAATTAAATTATTTAGCAATTTAATAAAATATCATTAATTTGGCAAATTGATTTCATGATCAAATATCCCGTTCACATAATTGCTGTTGGAACTATGTATGAATATGATTGTCTCAGGATAAGAAAATTAAATTAATATATCTATATACTCATATTCCTATATTATATTCATTTCCATTGAACTCTGAACAGAAAGAATAGATTTGCACTGTTAATATCTTAGAGAAATTGACTTAAATGTCTGATAATTCAGAAACCAGAATTAGATCTACATCTCTTAATTTATAGCACAAACTTCAACATGGTATCTCCTTTTAGGAGGTCTGGGAGAATTTGTCTCGTCGCTTCTGGAAAGCATCAGGATATATCATATAGGCTTAAGCTGCCTATATGAGATACTTCTAACTAGGAATGCTCCAGTTTTATTCAGTTTGAACCTCAGATTGAACTTGAATCAGATTTCATCTGATTTATATTTCTCAAATGAATGAGCAGAAAAGCATGAAAGCACACTACAGTTGTGCTTTAAGTATCATGTTTCTCTGATTGTTGCAATATAGTTCTCACTTTAAAAAAAATCTAAAATATTTGTGGATGTGGCAATTTTGATAGTGTTTGTCATGGTGAAGATTATAATATTCCCCACACACAAACACATTTTTTTAAAACTCAAGGTGGGATACAAAAAGTGTAATGAGGCTCCTTCCATATTTTACGCATTCAATGATTAGAACTTTATGAGGTTAGGCTGAGAAAAAGTAGTCCAATTGAACCAGTGAGCATCATGGTCATATGGTAATTTGAATCCAGGCCTCTCTTGTCCAAGATTGGTTGCTAGATTACACTGATATTAAAATATATTTTAAAATAATAATAGTCAACAAAGAGGTATTTCGAGAGGATTGGAGTTTAGAAATGAGTTGTTTTGGGGGGAAATGTTAGCCATGTGCATGAACATGTATTGATATGAATTTTAACAATGTATTGATGTATTGAGCCTCCTTTGATATAGCTTTTCCCATATTGGAAACAAAGCAGGATATGGCACCAGAGGAATAGCACCAGAGAAAAAAGAATTAACCTTCCTTCCTAATACTTTCTTTAGTGTTTAGTATTTATTTGATTTGTCAATCGCTTACAGGATACAGGTATAAGAATAAATTTAGTTTTGAATACATGAGATAGATACTTATAAGAAAAATAAAAAACAATAGGACAGGGATGGTAGGCACGATTAGTGCGCGTATGCATGCCCCCTACAGGCCTCTTAGGAAAGGGGTGAGGTCAATAGTAGACAGTCTAAGGTTAAAGTTTTTGGGGTTTGGGGAAGAAACCAGAGAGTCAGGTAGAGTATTCCAAACATTGACCACTCTATTGCTGAAGTCGAATTTTCTGCAGTCAAGTTTGATGCGGTTAACCTTAAGTTTGTATCTATTGTGTACTCTTGTATTGTTATGATTAAAGCTGAAGTATTCATTTGCAGGTAGAACATTGCAATGTATGATTTTATATAGCATATTTAAATCGGACTAGAGGTGGCGTAGTTCTAGGTTTTCTAGGTCTAGAGTTTCAAGTCTGGTGGCATAAGGTATTCTGCAATGAGTAGAGGAGTGGAGAACTCTTCTTGTGAAATATTTCTGGACTTTTTCAATTGTGTTAATATCAGATACATGACAGGATTCCAGACTAATGAGCTGTATTCAAGTATTAGTCTAGCAAATGTTTTGTATTCTCTAGTTAGTAGTGTGATATTACCAGAGAAGAAGCTAGGTGGGATTAGATTAACAACTCTTAATGCCTTTTTGGCTATGTAGTTACAGTGGGCTCTAGCACTTAAATCATTTGAAATGAGTACTCCAAGGTCCTTGACAAAGTTTGGATCCTCAACAAGGTCTTGACTATTTAGCTTGTATTTTATTTTCTGATTTTTTCTGCCAATATATAAGACAGAGCATTTATTTGTTGAGATTTGAAGTTGCCATTTGTTTGACCATTCTGATACATAGTCAAGGTTTTTTGGAGGGTAGTAATATTGTCTGTGGTATTGAATAGCTTTACATCATCAGTGAAGAGAATGCAGTTGCTCTTGATATGATCACAGAGGTCATTTATGTAGGGAATGAAGAGAGTTGGTCCTAAAACACTGCCTTGGGGGACACCACTGTTGACAGGTACAAAATTTGATAGGACGCTCCCAATTTTGACCATTTGTTGTCTGTTTGACAGGAATGCTTCTATCCAGTTATGCAGGTGTCCAGAGATACCGTAAGATTTAGTTTTAGGAATAGTTTGTCATGTACCACTGAATCAAAGGCTTTACAGAAGTCTATGTAGATTGCATCTGTTGCTTTGCCCTGATTGAGTTGTGTAGTCCATATGTTTTTGCAGTATAAGAGTTGCAGATCACAGGATAGTTTTTTTCTGAAACCAAATTGTTTAATAGAGAGTAGGTTGTTTGTCTCTAAATGGAGGATAATGGATTGGTTAATAATTGATTCCATGACCTTACAGGTGACTCAGCATAAGGAGATTGATCTGTAATTTTCAACTAGGCTGGGGTCTCCCTTTTTGAAGATGGGGGTGACAGTGGCTTGTGACCATAGTTTTGGCAAGGAGCTGATCCTGAAAGATTTTTTAAAGATTATGCTTTGAGGTTCGACTATGGCAGTGGATAGCTTTTTTAAGAAGAAGGCATATATTCCCTCTGGTCCAATAGATAGGGATGGTTTTAGATTGTGCAGTGCTTTTTCAACAACAATTTCTGTAAAATTGATATGTATTAGATCACTGTAGTTTGTTGTTTGACTAGGAAGTACTGGGCTTGATCCATTGCTGTTTACAAATACTGAGCCAAAGAATGTTTTAAAGTCGTTTGCTTTGATGGTGCAGTCTTTGCCATTTGGTCCTTTCAGGGGTGGGATGGACCTTCAGTCTTTTAGTTTGTTGTTTACAAAATTGTAGAAAGCATGGGTGGAATTGGTGCATAGAAGGTTTTCCTCTTGTTTAACATGATAATGCATTCAGTTTTTATCTGATGGCATAAATTTTTATATCGGCTTTTGAAGTTGGCAACATGACCAGATTTGTTTTTTCGCCAAAGTGATCTCTTTTAGGATTGAAGCTTCCTTATTGTTATGGGTAATCTGTTGTTTTGTTTTTGTTTTGGGAGTTGTTATTGGTACATATAGTTTGATGATTCTTTTGACTTCAAGTAAAAATATGTTGTAATGGTCTTCAACAGTATTGCATCCAGTGAATAGAGATTGCTAATCAAGGGATGAGAGATCATTATCTCTAAGATCATAGTTGCCTTTTTTGAAGTTATAATTGGGGATTTTGTCATTGTGATGATTTTTTTGTGGACGTATGTTGAGACAAAAGTCAATCATATTGTGGTCACTGTTGGAAAAGTGTTCTTTAATTTGTATTCTGTAAATTGAATTTAAACTATTGCAGAAGATGAGATTGAGACAGTTTTCTCCTGAGGGTTCAGACTGATCCATTGGATTGACAAAGAATCAACTGAGTTACAGAAGCTTATAGAATAATAGAATTGGAAGGGATTTTGTCAGGTCATCTAATCCAACCCCCCGCCCAAGCAGGAGATCCTACACCATTTCTGATAGATGGCAGTCTAGTCTCTTCTTGAAACCTTCCAGTGATGAAGCTCCCATAACTTCTGAAGGCAAGCTGTTCCATTGGTTGATTGGCTCACTGTCTGAAAATTTCTCCTTATTTCTAGGTTGAACTTCTCCTTGATCAGTTTCCATCCATTATTCTTTTTCTAACCTGGTAAACTGGAGGATCCTAGCATACATCTTTGATCAATCTTGATGGGAGCTGGATGGGAGATGAAGCCTGGGTAAGACTGAGTGGCTTTTGGTGCATAGAGCTTCAAGTTCCAGGAGCTCCACACAATCTCCAAAATCCATAGCAGACATGAAAACTAGAGATGGGAAATCAGTCTTTCCCTGTGTGTTGCAAATGTGTTGGATTATTACTTTTAAAATTCCCAACCTGAGTAAAGGGCATGCAGCCATAAAGCTTATTGAATAACTTTGATCTAGTCACTGCCTCATAGTGCCTTCCCACTGCTGAGTTGGAGTGTTTTACACCCATTCATGAGTCAGATTACTGTATGGTCAGCAGCATAATGTTTACTACCAATATTGTTGATCTCAACCCTGCTTCCATTGCCTGTTTGTCACTACAGTCTATCTCTCCTCCACACCGATAGGTGATAAAGCCTTACAGATCTTGATACTCACCTTGGACATGAGCAAATAGGTTGGGAAGAGTGATAAATATAATTTACAAACAGTACTAAGGCCATCCTAAAGCTACCTCACTCATAACCTGGGGCTGAAATGAAGTTAGAGATCAAAGCAAAAAAAGGTGGATTGCTGACCTGGGAAATGTTGTGTTGGAGTTGGGGCAGTGGGGAGAATATTCATTAGGATTCTTGTAAAAAGCAATGAACTTGGGAGCAGGTTGAGTAAAAATAAATAACCAATGAATGTTCAACCATTGTGTTAAAGGTAAAGGTTCCCCTGTCCATTTGGGTCTGACCCTAGGAACTGATGCTCATCTCTGTTTCATAGTAGAGGGAGCCAAATTGTCCAAAGTTGGTTCCATGGCCATGTGGCCTGCCTGACTATGTGCCAAGGCACACGGAATGGTGTTACCTTCCCACAGAAATGATACCTATTTATCTACTTGCATTTGCATGCTTTTAACCTACTAGGATGGCAGGAGATGGGGCAAAGATGGGAGCTCACCCGGTTGTATGATGCTTGGATCGTGAACTGCCAACCTTCTGGTAAAAGCATCTTTAAAACCCTACTGTTTTCTTCAGTCTGTCACACAAGCATCAGAAGCCACAGCAATAGCATACAAAAACTTCCACAATCTGTAAAAAGCCTGGGCAGAGATAAGGGGCCTGCCTCAGGCGGGCAGGTGGGCCAAAACAGCATCAGACATCAAACCGGTTCTACGTATGCTCTCTGTCTGCTGCTCTTCAGAACTACCGGTTCTACAGAGGTGGACAGAACGGGTAGAATCCCACCCCTGCCTTTATATTTCTTTGGCATCTAGATTGTCCTTTAACTCTGAGTTTTCCTGGTGATTCCCTTCCAAGTATCAACCTGTTTCCATCCTGCTTAGTTGCTGAGCTCAGTGAAGGTCACTTCACAGCTGCTGCCTAGCTGGCCTTTGCCTTAAGGGCACATTCCAAATGACATCCCTCCTGGAATTGCTTTCTGACAGGTGAAAGTGATGAAGAAAGATTGTTGACCACAAAAGCACAACTCTGTGTGAACCAATAAAGAAAGTCAAAATTTGTTGGAGTAAGGCAATTTAGGCAATTTGATTATTTTATGAGAACAATATTGCCAAGAGTTTATTTAGTTTGCAAAGCAATTCTATAGTTTAGTACTATTGGGAAAGAAAGGAGTTTAAGTGAAGGACAGTAAATCATATAAATGTTAAAGTAGACCTGAACTAGAGTTCAAATCCCTGCTTATCCTCAAGTTTATTGTCCGATACTGGGTAAATTACTTTTATCCCAAACCATTCCTTATAACATGATCTAAAATCTGGCAAAGTTTTATTATGGTTTTCAAGATGAAGAATTTGAAATGTTCTTAGAAGACCTGTCCCTTCCTTTTCAAGAATGGTTCATTTCTGATATATGCCTGCCATGGATATGGCTGTTTCATTACAATTATGATCACAGCTATATTTTATTGTTCATTCATCTCTGTTTATATGATGACCGTCCCCTGTACAGTAGTTTCAGAAATAGAAAAAGCAGGAATTAAATTATTTAGAAATTTAATAAAATATCATTATTTTTGGCAAATTGATTTCATTATCAAATATCCCATTGATTGTTGTTTGTCAAGGTGAAGATTATAATATCCCCCCCCCTTTTTTTTTTAAACCCAAGGTGGGATACAAAAAAATGTGATGAGGCTCCTTCCATATTTTACCCATTCAATGATTAGACCTTTATGAGGTTAGGCTGAGAAAAAGTGAGCATCACGGTCATATGGTATTTGAATCCAGGCCTCTATTGTCCAAGATTGCTAGATTACACTGATATTAAAACATATTGTAAAATAATAATAGTATACAAAGAGGTATTTCGAGAGGATCAGAGTTTAGAAATGAGTGGTTTTGGGGGGAAATGTTAGACATGTGCATGAACATGTATTGATATGAATTTTAACAATTTATTGATGTTTTGAGCCTCCTTTGATATAGCTTCTCCCACACTGGAAACAAAGCAAGATATGGCACCAGAGGAATAGCACTAGAGAAAAAAGAATTAAACTTCCTTCCTAATACTTTCTTCAGAATAAGCTTCACTTGAAAGCAAACATTTTCTGTGGCAAGAGAAAGTGGCAATATTTCATTATTTCCCAAAAAATCCCCAACTACTGTATTAAACAGATGTCTCAAGAAAATACAAATACATTAAGAAGAATTAATATTCTGGCCATAAATTTTTCCTTCTTGAGAAAAAATCAAAACATGAATGGCTGCAATCAGAGTTCCTACCACTTCTAAAGCTGTTCAGGAAACACAGCTATGTTTCTCTTTGAACCTTCTTTCAGAGTTTTCTTTTTTTTTCTAAAATGGAGCAGTAGATCTCCTCAGTCATGGGTATGTAGTCCTTCTCTGAATCATCCAGGAAGAAGAAGGGATCACTGATAGTGGCAGGATTGAATCCATCCTTCAACAGGTGACTTTTGCATAGCTTGAAGGTTCCTGTAATCTCCAACTTTTCCTGCAGCAAGTAAAGGCAGCAGTGAAAACAAAGTCAGGAGTTTGTCAGAGTCACAAATATGTCCAACCCTAATCCTAATGCTGCCTCAGTAACAAAGCTAGTGAATGGTGCTTCCCTTACTCTCCTAGTGTGAAGCAAGTAAAGAAACTGTTTGTTGGATTCCCACCGAGTGTTTTTTCCCCTTAAGAAAATCCATCACATCACTTTCTTAATGTGTAGATATTCAGAACCAGCTCCTTACCAAATCTATGGTCCTTAGCAACCATCATCCCTATCTTCAAAAAAGATGATCCCAGCCTGGTTGAAAACTACAGACCAATCTCACTGTGTTGCATCATGTGCAAAGTCATGGAATCACCAATTCATTAACCAATTCATCACCCTCCACTTAGAGTCCAACAACCTACTCTCAAAAAAAAAAAAAAAACAAGTTGGTTTCAGGAAAAAATTGTCCTACAATCTACAACTCCTATACTGCAAAAACATATGGACTACTCTACTCAACCTGGGTAAAGCAATTTATATAGACTTCTGCAAAGCCTTTGATTCAGTGGTACACGACAAATTACTGTTAAAACTAAACTCTTATGGCATTTCCAGATCCCTTCATAAGTGTAATTCCTGTCCAGTATTCTGGTCAAACAGGCAACAAATAGTAAAAATAGGGAGCACTGTATCAAACCTTGTTCCTGTTAATAGCGGTGTCCCCCTAAGCAGTGTTCTAAGACCCACACTCTTTATACTCTATACTCTTTGCTCTGTTTGAATGGAATTTGGACAGCATAGAAATAGGGGCCTCTCACAAGAGGGCTAGACTTATTTTCAAATGTGATGTTAACGATCTGTTGAAAAAACACCAGTGTGTCTGTACTCTCTTGCAGCCAATGCCCAAGGAGAATCATGGAAGGCAATGCTCAGAAGGAGAGATGCTATACTCACAACAACCTATAGAAGCTTATAGAGATCTCAGCTTGTATCATCAACCATTTTGTCAATAAATCGCTAGATTGTATACTTTGTATACTAAAGAGTAACTTGGGGCCGTGATGGTGAACCTATGGCACATGTGCCACAAGTGGAATGCAGAGCCATTTGTGCAGGCATGCGAGCCCCAGCCAAACTTATCTGCACTGCACATGCGCACATTGCCCAGCTGATTTTTGGCCTGATTGAGGCCATTTTCACCCTCCCGGAGGCTCAAGTGAAACCACTGCAGCCTCGGGAAGCTGAAAAACGTGCCTTCCGGAAATACTGGAAGTGCTGAAATAGGCCTGTTTTCAGCCTCCCAAGGCTCCCAAGGCTTCCTTTGAGCCTCCTTGAGGGCAAAAACAATCTCCCCAGGCTCCAGATGCCCTCTGGAGGCTGAAAACTGGCACTTCCGATATTTCCAGAAGGCCTGTCTTTTGGCCTCCCAAGGCTACAGAGGCTTTCCTCAAGCCTCCGGGAGGGCAAAAACAGCCTAAAATGAACGAAAAATCAGCTGGGAGGTGCGTATATGTGTAGTGCAGGTAAAGGTAAGATGTTGCACATGCATGTGTGGGGGGGCACATTGCATTGTGGGTGCCAGTGTGCCCACATCTTTGGTACACCACAAAATAAAAGGTTTGCCATCATTGAAGTAGGGCATTTTCATATTGGATTGCAGAAAGGGGATGAATGAATCCCACATCTTGCCATATTCAAGCTAGAGCAGGCCAAGGCAGGAAACCTGAGCACAGAGAAATGCTTATCTTTGTCTACACCAGAATGGAAAATATGCAGCTTTGTTTCTCCCAGTCTTCCTATTCTTCATCCAGTTTTTTTGTCTGCTGTTTGCTTTTACTGTGGTTTCCTCCTGCCTTCTTCAATCCTCATTATAGGCTTATGCCTTCCTTAATCTCCTCTGGCCTCCCTGTATCTCCTCTGGCATCCCTTTGTAATATCTTCACCTATTCCCCTCCATCTCCTCCACTCCCACAAGCATCATCACATTGTCTTTTTCAATCTTTGCTCAAGGCTTCCCCCATTTTCAGCTTGCCTTGCTGAAATTCATTTCAGATGAATTTATATACACTTTTTATTTTCATTACTTCCATTTTTGTTCCTAATTATGTTTTTTTAAATAGCAATAGCACTTAGACTTATATAGTATGTATGTACTGTTTATTGAATAGCCCGAAGGCCTTTTCAAAGATCACATGGTTAAAAGAAAACCTTACAGTTACAAAAGTGACAGTTCAAAAAGAGTATATACATATATACGTTAAATTGGCAATATCAGTATTCAATAACTATATTTACAAAGATTAAAATACTAAACAATGTAGTTCCTTTCTAGCTCAGCTCATCTATTTTACAATCGATAAAATTCTTTTCAATATGACTGGCCCATATTACTGTCATCCTTTTGAGATAGCCAGTGATTGCCCTTATCAGAGGAGAAGAGTCTGCCTTTAATAGGAATGTGAACTTATGCCTTACGTCCCAGTGGGGAAATTTATCTACGAAATATTTTTTCCTTACTTCCCCGTACAAACTACAATCAAATATTATATGCAGTGTGTCCTCTATTGCGTTTGCCCCACATACATATGTTCTATCATTATACGGGATTTTCTGATAGCAGTCAAATTTAACATTAGTGTCTAGGAGTTCAAATCTAAATTTAACAGATAATTCTCTCTCCAATGGTGGCATTTCTAGATATAAATATTTTTCCAGAGTAAAAGTTGTTTTGACTACTGTCAGTAGCTTAAGGGAATCGTTAGTTGATAAAGTTGCCATGTCTATTTGCCCATGGACATTCTTAATCCGTTGTTTAACTTGTTTCAATGTATCACACAATGGAAACCCTAAGCCATATCAATTCAAAGTTTCCGACAGCCAGGTTAGCCAGGAATATCTTTGAAAGTTTAAGGTCTGCTGTTCCTCTAGGCAGATGTTAGGAAGTCTACTGGCTTCCATCTGGGTCACTTTTAGCCAGTAGGCTACTTCCCTAGTAATCATATAGGTGTACAGTGAAAAACATCCTAATTCGGCTCTAATGGCTGCCGCCGAGGTGGAATTGTTTACCTCCAACATCCTCCTTAACAAATTGTTTTGGGTTCTCTCTAATATGGGGGCCTCTGTAAGACCCCAGATTTTGGCACCATAAAGCATAATTGGAACAATTTTGGTCTGATAGACTTTACGAATTGGCAAAATTGAAGTTGGTTGGATACGTTTACTCAATTTGTATATGAGGCTTACTCCAGCTCTGACCTTTTGAGAAAGAAATTGATGATGAGGTATCCAACCACCTACACTAGAAAAAACAATTCCAAGATAGGTATATTGAATAACTTGCTCAATCCTTACATCATTAATATGCCAACTGTGCTTTTTATTCTTGTTGGCAAAAACTGTAACTTTTGATTTGGCCATGTTTATAGTCAAGAAATTTGTAATACAATAATGCGAGAGCTTGGCAAGGGGTCTCCTCATACCTATTTGGGTTCTGGAAAGCAACACTAAATCATCAGCATACATTAATACATTAATATGTCTTGAGCCTATTTGAGGGCTGTGCGTTGAAGGGTCTTCCAGCTCAGCTGGAATATCATTTATATAAAGATTAAAAAGAGTAGGGCCCAACAGACAGCCCTGCCTCATTCCTCTGGCTGTTGGTATGCTATTAGTTGAGGCCCTGTTTGCTGCATATCTGACTCTAATTGCCAAATTTGTATAAAGAATTCTAATCAACAAAATAAATCTGGGATCCATCCCCATGACTTGTAATTTCCTCCACAAATGGTTCCTATCGATAGAGTCAAAGACGGCAGTAAGGTCAATGAAGGCGGTATACAACTTTTCCTCCTGGAACTTATATTTATTAATTAGATGGAAAAGGACAAAACAATTATCAATTGGAGATCTATCCACTCTAAAGCCTGCCTGCTCATTTGCCAGGATCTCCTTATCCAGGCACCAGTCCTCTATTTTATTTAACAGGTGCTTTGTATACATTTTTGATATTATGTTAAGAAGACTGATGGGTCAATAACTAGTTGGAGCAGCTCTGTCACCTTTCTTGAAAATTGGAAAAACAATGGCTAATCTCCACCCTTCAGGGATTATCATTTAGACTTATATACTGCTTCACAGTGCTTTACAGTGCTTTCTAAGCAGTTTACAGAGTCAGCATATTGCCCCCAACAATCTGGGTTCTCATTTTACTCATAGGATAGAAGGCTGAGCCAACCTTGAGCCTGGTGAGATCCAAACTACCAAATTGCAGGCAGTCGGCAATCAGCAGAAGTAGCCTACAGTACTGTACTCTAACCACTGAGCTACCACGGCTCATAAATAATCAATGTACTTCTACCTTTTGATAAAATGAAAGCATTTATAAAGCAAAGAAATTCCATGCATATTCAGTTGAGAGCTTTCATTACTAACATTCCTTAGTATTATATATTCCTATTATTATTATTTAATAAAATCAAACCTACTTCTTTTCCATTAATATTATGTTTGGCATCAGCACTTCTACTTCTATTATACTTTAAGATACTGAGTTTTTGAGTTATTTTTTCTAATGGTAAGCAAGAGCCTAAATTAACCATTTCTCACCTGGATACGAATGAAGCGGGGTATGGCGTAGCTAGGTAGATGATCTTTGGTATGTATGAACAGCTTCCTTCCATCAAAGGGGTAGCCATCCTTCAGCCGTATGGCTGCCATCCCAATCTTTCCTTCATGCCCTGGAATAAACCAGAATGAGATACTTGATAGTAGGGCTACATATTTTATGCAAAAATAATAATAAAACTGTCGGCTGCTGCAGCTAGATAAAGCAACTTTCATTCATTATGAAACCTCACTCAAATGCTCTGGTGACTCTCATTCTATCTTCTGTCCCCATGAAGCTGACAATATCTCATGCTCAGATTATGACTGATGCTATGATTTAGCCTTATCCTGCTACTTCCCATATCACAAAATATCCATTTTTGTTATGTAATTAAAGAGTAGTTTCACATAAGGAAAAATGCTGCAGGTCTACTTGCAGTGCAAGATAAATCTTCAAGATGGGAGTAACTAAAAGAAAAGATGGGACTACTTCTCAATTCTATCTAGCTTAGTTTTTTCTACCTTTGGGCTTTTATCAATCAATTTACAGATGTGAAATTGCTGATAGACTACAAGTAATGAATAATCTAACCAACTTTTCAGTGCCACCCTTTCAGGATAATGACTGTTTATATAACATGCTTAAACTGTGAAAGACTTATTGGCTTCATTTGCATTGTGACAAAGTTTGATTAATTTTTTATGGCTCACTTTAATGTGCAAAGAAACCCATTTGAGTGAAGCTGTGGAGGCCCAATCTTAATGCCTGGAGGATGCAAGGGTCTGGTTGGGGAGGAAGAGGTACAGGTTCAACTCTGTGTGATTTTCAAGTCAGGCTGATTTATTATCTTTAGTTCTTGAAGAATTGGCATGGCATCCCAAATTTGAAGAATGCGCCCTACACTTGACTTCTGCTCAATGAACAGGTGGTGGCTATGACCAGAAGGGCTTTGCACACATCTCTCTTGAGTGCCAATTATATCCTCTCTTAGATTGGAAGATACCTATCACAGTATGTATAGCTTAGTCAACTAGTGTTTGGACTACTGTAATAGTGCTCTGCGTATGGCTACTCTTAGAAGACCACATGGAAGCTATAATTGGTCCAAATTACACTTCTTGACTCAGAGGACCTGGAGCATGCCCCTCTTGCCAGATCTGGTTCAGTGTGTAAATGTAATGAAAGAGAAGTGGCCTCTCAAATAACCTCGTTCCATTTCATGTAGTGCTTTATAAGATTAAAATATCGTTGGGGGCAATATGCTGACTCTGTTATCTGCTTAGAGGTAAAGCACTATGAAGTGGAATATAAGTCTAAGTGCTACTGCTAGTGCTATTAGCAATACCTTGCATTTAATTCAGAAGCAAATGGGCAACCAATGTAGCTTGCAGATCAGAGGTGAAATATGCATAACTTCCCATGCAGCTACATTTTTCACTAGCCACATCTTTGAGGTACTTTTCAAGGATAGCCTCATGTAAATCATGTTACAATAATTCAAAACAAAGATGATTTTCTGAAGCTTCTGCATGACCACCTTCTCAACAACTTTCCCTAAAAAAAGGGAAATTGGAGATTGGAAAAATTGCCCAGTACAATTCAGTCTTATGATGCCTTTATAAGGAAGGATTGAACCACCACCTCTTTAAAGGAGATAACCCCTTATCTCAAGAAAATAATTACGTCTAACATTCCACTATATATCAAATTGTGAATGTGATGGACATGGATAGACATGGATCTAATATTTGGTTGCACTCACAGTCATGAGGAACCTGTCAATTCCTGAGGTACAACAGGATCAATGTGCCCACACACTACTAGGTAAGACTTTGCCATTAAATCCTATGTAGCATTTGCTTCAAAACTGGAAAGCAGCTTTCAATGATTTTGTCTGACAAATTCCAGCATACTCCTCTTAATAATTTTGCAGGGAAACCTCTGATCCCAATCTACCTAAAAGCACTCAGGTCACCCTAAACAAGGCTGCCAAATGGTTGTCAGACAATGCAATAAGAACAGATTAATGCCAATATTAATATTTCCAGATTTCAATGCCTTGGTCAGTTCTTGTTTGGATTACTTTACTGCATGTTCTACAGTATATTGAGTTCTAAAGACCATTCAGAAGGTATCTAGTCCAGAATGAAGCAAAATGTACTGTGCTGGGTGCTTCAAGGTTGCTTGTGTCATATCTCTGCTATGCTAACTCTACTAGCTTCCAGTTTCCTACAGGGTATAATTATACTGGTTATCATCTTTAAAGCCCTACTTGTCACAGGACCTGGTTACTGAAGGATTGCCTCTCCCTGAGGCTTCCTTGTAAGCACATTCCAGGTCCCTTCCTTTAAACACTAACATCTTATGGGTCCTTAGAAGTGTCTCTTTTCTGTTGCTGTCCCTGCCCTATGGAACACCTGGAAGTCCAACAGGCTCCCACCCTGTGGCTAAGGAGGCATACAGGTTGACAAATAAATTAACAGAGTTAGCGTTAAGGTGAACTTATTATTCAGGATATTTCAGAAACCCACTAAATGGGTAAATCGCGTAAACAGATTAAGCATCTTCTGCAAATAAGATTTCTAAATGTACATTGGAAAGGGTGTGTAGAAGTGTATATAGGTGTTTCAAACTCACCTGGTACTGGTATTCCATATACATTGGCTTCCTCAATGATATCCAAAGCTACCAATGTCATCTCAACCTCAGTAGTGGCTACATTCTCCCCTTTCCAACTGCCAAAACAGGAAGGGTTTATTTCTTTCAGGTTGGTAGAATGTATTATTTAGCATTTGGATATTCCTATAGATGGTTTCACTCACAAGATTTTTTTCTGGATTTATGATCAGGGGACAATATTACTTAACCCACTGAAGTAAATTCAAAGGGATGAGCCTACTAGCAATCATACAGAGAATTCTTAACAGTAGAGGAAGTTATTTACTATGGTCACTCAGCCATAGTAAATAATGTTTGTGCGAATAAACATTGGCTGACAGAAGGTCAAAAGAATATGACTGTGATAATTACTTTATTAACCATGTTCATAGAACAAACCATTGATTAATTATAATATAAACATGGATTAGGTCACCATCACAATAAAATCTAACAAAATATGTTATCCATTAGAAAAGAATATATGCAGCTTGGGGTTGTAATGTTGGGTTTTAGTGCTCTCTGAGTTTGCTTGTTTCCTTGCAGACAATTATTACCATCATCAGTGCCCTGTATTGGGTTTGTACCATAGACAGGGTTTTGGGTTTGTTTATTGTTCAGTTGTTCTTTGGCATTTTCTATTATTTATACAGTATTTTTCAAACCCTCACAACTTTATGATGCATGCTGGTTGGGGAATTCTGGGAGTTGGTTCACACACTGTAAATACAGTGATATATTGTATTGTAGGATAGCAATAATTTGGCTCTTGAGAGTTCTTAGAGATAATTTTGTTTTTGCTTTTAGATTATTCAAAACAGAGATGTCGTTCATATTGGATATTTCATGAATCACATTCACTGAATCAAAATCCTGGATTAGTTATCTAAGTATTAGCCAGCATCTTTGGACTCCTCAAACTACTCCTCCTCCCTCTCCATTTTCCCATAAGTGCAGGATCTACATTTTTGAGGGGCTCAATCAAGCATTGATCAACCAGTTCTCTCAATGGGTTGTTAGAGAGTGATTGGCCCGGAGTCACCCAGCCACCATTTATGACTAAGGCAGGACTAGAAGCTCATAGATTTTTGGCTTCTAACTTGGTGTCGTAACCATTAGACCGCGTTGGCTCTCCATCTTTGAACAGTACTGTCTTCAGTCAAATGAATTTCAAAATTTTAACTGCAATAAAAAGTCATAAAGTAACAGTGAATACAAATGAATCATTCCCCATTCAATATCTTACTTCAGATAGGCAAAACTGCAGATGCAATTTACTAACTGAATTAATAGTGAGACTTACCGGAAAGTATCTCCCACGCGATCATGGAAATAGATAAAACCTTCATGGTCTTCCCTCAAAAGATCTCCAGTATTAAAATAGCAGTCTCCTTTCTTCAGGACATTATGGAGAATTTTCTTCTCTGTATTTCCATAATCTCCTGCATAGCCTTCAAATGGGATTGTCTCACTTATCTTTACCACCAGTAAACCTATCTGTCCTAGAACATGAAAAGAGAATCAAGAAGAATCAATAAATGATTGTCTCACAACAAAGAACCGATAATACCTCTATATAGGAATTATTCGATCTCTCAATCATCATCTGCTATAGACCCTAATAAATTCCCAGAAGACAAAGGGAGATATAATCCCAGCTTTTTCTCATCTGCACTTTCTTCTCAACAGCATAAATATGTGCTAGCAATCTTTTTGCACTGTGTCTTCATGACATCATCCTCATCATCCAACGTGTCCAAAAGGAGTATGACTATTAACTGATATGAATGGATTTTTGATATACTGCCTGTCTAGATAATCTATCCTCTCCTCAAAGGATCCATATCATAGAAAAGTGATTGGTCAATGTCTACATGTTGGCTGGTGATGTTTGGTGGGAGGAGGGGGAAACTATACTAGAAGAATAATGTTCCTGCTTTTAACATGCTTGTATAGTGCAAGTAAAGATATTTGCTAGCATTACATCTGTAACACAGTAAAGGTTGCAAATTTGATCAAGTTTAACTTCCTGTGGTCTTAAAACTGAGAGAATAAGACTTTAAGTTGACCATGAAAAATAACTCTCATTCATTTTTTTTTTCAGAACATCCTCAACCAGACAAAGCAAGAGTGCTGAGCATGCAGAGATGTAGTAGGATACTTCTATTGATTATATTGGTTACATCAATTATACA
The DNA here is from genome assembly GCA_023653725.1 of Bungarus multicinctus. Lineage (NCBI taxonomy): Eukaryota > Metazoa > Chordata > Lepidosauria > Squamata > Elapidae > Bungarus > Bungarus multicinctus. Next base: position 110,558,016 of record CM042840.1, read on the forward strand.
TAGATAGATAGATAGATAGATAGATAGATATGGATCTTTGGTTCCTCGGGTTTTTTCCTGCGTAGAATTGGAAATATCTAGGCGATATTTCGATGAAGTCTCATTCATCATCTTCATGCTTGTGTCTTCAGCCTTGTGCTTCTCGGAGTCATGTAAGCTTGCAGCTGCTTCTTCCTTTTAACTACTAGTGGGGGTGTGACTTGATTGGGTGGGGGCTTGGCTGTGTTCTGATTGGGTGGGGGTGTGTTCTCATTGGTTGGGGGTTTGGCTGTGTTCTGATTGGCTGGGGGTGTGTTCTATTCCGTCCATCTCCGTCCTCCAGCTCCACTATACATGCGGGATGAGCCTCCCGTGATGGCCAACCTGACCCTGGGCGAACTAGTTATTAAATTACCCACACCCTGCTATCCAAGTGGATCTTGGGCACTGCGCTGCAATGGAGAAGTGGGCAACGGAATGGCCAGTACAAGGGAAGGAAGAGGGAAAGCAGCCTTCTTCCCTCACACCGGCCCCTCCATTGCCCATTTCTCCATTGCAGAGCAGCACAGTGCCCAGGATTTACTTTGATAACAGAGGGTGGAGGGGTGTGTGGATAATTTAACTACCAGTTCACATGCCATTAAAAAGGTTGAAGTTTTGATTGCACAGTCACAGCTGCCATCTTTATATTTTTTACATATAGCAATAGCGCTCAAACTTATATACTGCTTCACAGTTTTTTCCATCCCTCTCTAAGCAGTTTAGCAGAGTCAGCATATTGCCCCCAATAATTTGGGTCTTCATTTTACCTACCTCAGAAGGATGGAAGGCTCAGTCAACCTTGAGCCTGGTGAGATTTGATCTGCCAAATTGCAGGCAGCTGGATGCAGCAAAAGTAGCTTGCAGTCCTGCATTCTAACCACTGCACCACCAAGTCTCCAAAACATTGAAAGTTTTAGAAATTAAAAAAAATTTTTTTAAAGAAAAGTGGATATGTGAATTTTCTTTTAATAATATATTATATTACTAATTGCCATAGACCAGGGATCCCCAATTCCTAGGCTGCTAATCGGCTGTGACCTTTTTGCAACTGGGCCATGGAAGCATGGGGTGAGCATGCATATGTATCTCCACTTACTTGAGCAATGGGATAGCATGGGCATGTGTGCTCCATTTGCATGAATGGGGGACACATGTGCACACTACTCATGCAAATGGAGCTGCACATGTGTGCTATGGCTGCTTGCATGGAACCATCCCCTCTTCCTCCCCTGCCAGTCTACAAAGTCAGAAAGGTTGGGAAACTGCCATATATCTGGTGTTGCCTGTGATTTATGGCAGTTTTGAAGCCATTGATTGAAGGCATTCAATTGTTTCAAGTTTTGAATCAATTAAAGCTCAATAGATTTGGAGGAGCAGGTATGAAAAGATTACACTGAAGGCAGTATATCTTTCTCTCGGGTGAATTCCTGATGATGCAAAGTCTGATATATCTTAAATGTACTTAGCTTTCTGTTGTCCATCTGTCTTAGAAAATGTACCTGTAGGCACTGCAATACAGAGCCCCTTCTCATCTCTTACAGGCTGATCTGAATCCACATCATATTGCACAAATTTATAGTTAAATATTTTCTGAAATTGAACAAACAAGTAGAAATATGAGCCCAAAACAGGCACTAATTACAGATTTATATTTTAGAATTTATTTGATTTGTCAATCGCTTACAGGATAATAGGTATAAGTATATACATAGTTATGAATACATGAAATGGGTACATATAAGAAAAATAAAAAAAACAATAGGACAGGGATGGTAGGCACATTGGTGTGCTTATGCACGCCCCCTACAGACCTCTTAGGAAAGGGGTGAGGTCAATAGTAGACAGTATAAGGTTAAAGTTTTTGGGGTTTGGGGAAGAAACCACAGAGTCAGGTACAGTATTCCAGACATTGACCACTCTGTTGCTGAAGTCGTATTTCCTGCAATCAAGTTTGGAGTGGTTAACCTTGAGTTTGTATCTATTGTGTGCTCTTGTGTTATTATGGTTGAAGCTGAAGTATTCATTGACAGGACGACATTGCAATGTATGATTTTATATACCATACTTAGATCATACTGAATATATAATTTATGACTCTATATTTCTATGTATATACAGAGGTTAGACATCTATAAGTGGCTAGGTGTAAGTGGCTAGAAGTGGCCCAGACATTTTCAAACAAGAACTTCTCGTTACCTTAATGAAGAAATTGGTCCTTCCCACTGCTCCAACTTTTCCTGCATAATTAAACAATCCAATAGTTCCTTCAGTAGCTCCGTAAATTTCGTAGATTTTGATGGGTCCAAATCGATTCAGGAACTCCTTCCAAACCTCTGTTCGCATTCCATTACCAATAGCCATTCTCACCCTATGGTCACGGTCATTGTCTCTCTGTAAGGTGAGATATCAAGGAAATTAGAACTCTCCAAAATAAATAGAATAGAATAGAACAGAATAGAATAGAATACTTTATTGGCCAAGTATGATTGGACAAACAAGGAATTTGTTTTGGTGTAAATACTCAGGTACCTTTCTTAAAATACTTTTCTTTGTTTTACCTCCATATATCTGGATCAGTTCCCAAAGCTCTTCAGTGTTTTGCAACTTACTAAGACCCTTGCTATGAGGAATAGACAAAGGAATAGTGCCATTGAATAACAGCATCAGTCTACCTGTATTACAATTATATGTTCCCATATAAAGATACAGCACTATTCTTTTGTGAAAGATTAGTAATAATACCATTATTTTTCCCTTTTATCTCTATAATCGATTTATATATACATATGTATATGTACACCTACCTATGACCTGCTGCTTGGCAAATATAATTATCATTTTTTCATGAAATGGAAAACAAGTGAGGGAATTGGGTTATGTGAAGGGAGAAGGAATGGATATAGGAGAAAGGAATATATAAACAGGCCATGCATTCATGATAAATTGGGCCTAGGTCTCCACAATATGGTACAAGTACTGTATAGTTATCTTCTAGATTTGTATCTGCATTGCCTAGACAGTCACTTATCATTCTTTGTAGTATTATTTTCTGAAGTATTAGTCCATCTTATCAATTACCTTTGGTGCATTACACAAGTAGCGCATCAATTCTCCTACATACTGGATCACAGTGACATGATAACGTCTGCAGTCATCCCAGTAATGAGAAACAGAGAACTTAGATCTTAGAACACATGTAGCTCCTTACATAAACAGAGAGAGAAACTTCAGGAAGTTGGTGTGATCACCAGGTTAGAATCCTAAGCTGAAATGCTCCACCCTGCAACGTTTCAATGACATCTTCCCCTAGATATCCCAAAGGTGCTTTTTCAAGAGGCAACTGGATTCTGTTGAGAGAGGGTTGTAGGAGAACAAATACATCAGGACTAAATTCAGCAGTGCATTTGCAATTTAAAAGTCACAGGCCATTCTTTTGAAGACAACAAAATCTATGTTTTGGACAGAGAGGATTGCTGGTTTAAAAGAGGGTTTAAAGAGGCCATCTATGTCAAAATTGAACAGCCCCCTCTCAACAGAGGAGGAAGGATATGACATCATCTACCTCCAATCTACAACACAGTCGTTTCAACAATTCCAAGAAGGCTCCACACCAATTTGCATCATTCAGGTGACCTTGATGACATACTTAAACTTCCAGGTGACCTTAACAATCTACTAAAAGAATGCAAATGACCAGCTGTTTGCAAGGATTATAAATCCTTCCATTCCCCACCATCCAGTCAGAGCTGAAGAAGCTTCTTGGATGAGAAACAAAATGTCTTCAAAGAAAAAGAAAGAACAAAGAAACTCCAATTGCCTCTTGAAAAAGCACCCTTGAAAAACCATGACCTGGATGACTGAGAATCTCCACAGACACTTCCCCTGGTTACTTAAAATGGCCTAAAATGATTTGGCTCCAGGATATTTGAAGAGGACAAAATCAAGATATAAATCAGATAAATAAATGTATAAATAAAAAGTCTTCTCTTCTTCACCTGCTTCTGTGTATGTCATTTTTCTGAAATCAGATATCCAAATAGGTTGGGATATTGGCAATAAATAGGCCATTTAGCTGCATAGACTTTTACAGTTTATATGGTTATCATCACAAAATATTTGATCCACATATATTTGGTCCATCGATCTATCCACCCATTATTCAACAATTTACTAGTTATTTTCTGCTTCTTCGTTTAGCTGGGTAGCCTTTACCACTTTATTTTTTTTTTAGAAAACTTTATTGAATTTTATTACATGAAAACATTAAAAAGTATATACCTGTAATTCAATAACAGCTGTTTGTGGTGCATTATCATATAGCAATCATTTGTGCGAAAGTAATAATTTATACATAGCTATATTCTTATTCTATCTATGTTCTATATTTAATAATCATCTATCCTTAATCTGTCTCCGATCTATCCAATTGTACCATTTTTCCCATGCCTTATAAAATATTGAAGATTCCTTACCTTTTAAACTCAACATTAATTTATCCATTTCAGCACAATTCATAACTTTTTGTATAACCAGTTCTTCTACAGATGTGAATGACTGTTTCCAACACTGAGAGAAAGCAATCCTGGTCGCAGTCAATATATGTAATAATAAGTATTTTGTAGTCTTTACATATTTTTTTTGAAGATCCCAATAGGAAGAGCTCTGGTTCTAAATCTAATTGTTCATTGATAATTTCCTGTAGTCAATTTTGGATTTTAAGTCAATATTTTCGAGCCTCTGAGCAAGACCAACACATATGATAATATGTTCCCTCTTTTTTTCTACATTTCCAACATGTGAAATTCAGTTTAGGGTACATTTTCACTAATCTCAAGGGGGTAAGTGCCACCTGTAAAACATTTTATATGCATTTTCTTTGTAGGTTACTGATTTTGTTAATTTATGATTACTATTGCATATAGTCTCCCAATCTGCTAACTTTATATTATGTCTAATGCTTTGAGCCCAGGCGATCATACATCCTTTCACAACTTCTTCTTCCAGTTCTACTTCTAAAAGATACTTATAAATTTTAGTAATATTTTTTTTTATCTGGTAGCCTTTATCTACCTACCTACTAGGAATTACTGGCAACAAATATTACAATAAGTAAATTAGCAAACAAAAAGGGATGTAATTCTCATGTCCTTCCATTAAGAAGATTATGAGTTCAAGTCCCATCTTAGCCATGAAAACCAATTGGGTGACTTTGGATCAGTCACTTTCTCTTAGCTCAACCTAACGCACAAAGTTGTTGTTGTGGGAAATCTTGGTATGTTAGATATGTTCATCTTGGCTGATTTGTAAAGATAATAAAGATGGGATATAAATAAATAAATAATACAACCATAGTAAATGAATACTGCTAAAATATCTATCAGTCCGTGAAATTCATGAATACTTTGATATGGCCTATGGTTAAAACAAGAAAAACTCCTCCTCTTCCTCTTCTTCCTCTTCCTCTCCCTCCTCCTCCTCCTCTTCAAACTCCCAGCATTAACATTTGTACATTGACATGTTAATTTTCTGTCTTACAAATTATATTTTTGCATTGCAAAACTGCTCCAAGAAAGAGAGGTTTCTTCTGAATCTGCCAAAGAGCCAGTTAAAGGGTCCTTGGCTCAGCTAATTTTTATTGTAAGATTATATTTATGTTATTTTTGTGTCAGAATATTGGAAATGTACAGGTAGTCCTTGACTTGCAATTGAGCCCAAAATTTCTAATAAGTGAAATGTTTACTCATGTTATAACCTTTCTTGCCACAGTTGTTAAGTGAATCACTGCAGTTGTTAAGTTAGCAACATACTTGTTAAATGAATCTGGTTTCCCTGTTGACTTTGCTTGTAAGGAGTTTGCAGTGTCCCGGGGTCATCATAGGCCCCTGAGACACTGCAAATGACATAAATAGGAGCCCGTTGCCAAAGATCTGAATTTTGATCATGTGATCTCAGGGATTCTACAATAGTCGTGTGAAAAACGGTCATCAGTCATTTTTTTCAGCACTGTTGTAACTTTGAATAATCACTAAATCAACTGTTCTAAGTCAAGGACTACCTGTACATCATTACTACATTAAGGTTGGTTGATAATTGACACCACAGTATAAGTCTTCCTTCTTGCCTCCTCCCATTTTTCTTAACTCCTTCATGCAGACTTATTATTAGGTTGCTGGGAAATTATCCGGGGCAGGCTGTGATGTTCTCTGTGGATGCTGCTATATATAAGATATAAGCTGATATAAGAGCTCTGTATCTCTTGATTATTACTCTGAGGGTGAAGCTCTCTTTATGAGTATTCTAGACTCTCTGTTCTTTTTCGCCTACCTATATCTATGTTTCCCAGAAGCCCAAGGAGTCCAGTTGCGTGGTACAGAGGGAGCGGAATATAAACAACATCCTTGTCATGGACACCAGACAGGCAAAACAGGTGGAAGGACATTATTGTTTTCTTCTGGGAAATGATAGCAGCTTTGGGAAGTCCTGGAGGAAAGTAAAAAGAGAATAAGAAATAAAGAGGAAAATGTACTTAGAGAAAAAAGCAAGAAATGTTAATTTACAATCAGTTTCTCAGCATACTTGACTCCATGCCAAACAAAGGGATTATAATATGATCCTGACATTTCAAAAGTACTCACTGGCAAAAAAATAAACATAAAAATGAACAAAAGCTTTGCAGTGTGCCGATTTCCATTCAACAACAGCGTCATCAGATTACATGATGATCATGATGTGAAGTGGACAGTGAACATCATGACATGATGATGAGGTTAGATGAGCAAGAAGCTTTGCAGACACAAAGGAAAAGGACTTGTTATCTAATCTTGTTACTTATTATCGAACCCTAATCTACACATATCATAAAAACCATGCAATCATACAAGTAGAAGTCAACCGAGAATATTTCCAACAAATAGCATATTTTAGCCGTCTAGGTCTCTCAACAACCACCCCACCTTTCATGCTCCTCACCTGTGGTCCCAGAAGTGAAAATATATAGACATATAGATTTAGGTGTTACATTGGCTCTGAAGGAAAAGGGCACTGATTCAGCAGAACTTAATTTGACCCTCTGGAGCAGTGCCTCTACACCTTCAGTTGGGGAATCATCACTCAGATAGAAAACACGTATCCCTTCATCATTTAAAGTAGGCAGAACATCTTCAATGGCATCTTTTAAATCTTGAAAAAGGAAAGGAAATAAATTATTTATTTTATTTATTTATCTATTTATCTCTTACAACATAGTAGGTATAAGTATATACATAGTTATGAATACATAAAATGAGTACATATAAGAAAAATAAGAAAACCCAATAGGACAGGGACAGTAGGCACATTGGTCCGCTTATGCACGCACCCTACAGACCTCTTAGGAAAGGGGTGAGGTCAATAGTAGACAGTCTAAGGTTAAAGTTTTTGGGGTTTGGGGAAGAAATTAATTGAATGTACTGCCTTATTTTTGTAAATCTCTTTTTGAGCCTCTTACATAAATATTGGAACATAGGAAAAATATGGCAGAGTTTTTGCAAAGAATTTTAAAGAGTAGAACTCTAATCATGCATTCTTAGAAAGACTAATCATTCCTAGGCAAAAATATATAATATAGTCCATTTTTCCTGATTATTTTATTATATAAAACAGAATGAAAAAGTATATATTAATCTGTGTGCTAGGACTAGCAAACAAGTGAGGAAGCAAGAAGAGGAAAAAGGAGCTAGTCTGGAATATCTTGGTTTAGTCTTGGAACTATTTTGCTTTGCATGTAATGAGTCTATCTCATATATTAGTTTCACCTTTTAAGTTGCATTACTGAAATAAATGAACTTTTGCATGATATTCTAATTTTTCAAGTTTCACCTGTACATCATTGACCCATAGCAATCTAATGGTCTACCAATTCAAAATCTGACAAAGTAACAGTATAGTTATCTTACAGTACTTAAAATATACAACTGTTTCCTTTAACAGGAAAAATGTGTGAAAATAATATTGCTTTTGGAGCACTGAGAACAGTATATTTTCATACATCATGGATAGATAGAAATATCAATTTTGGAGAGAGTATAGAACTTGCTACATAATTTTAACACCATGAAGACTGTGTTGAAGATACAATACAAAGAAAAAGGCAAGAATTGGAATGATAATATACTGGTCCAGCTAGCACAAAAAGGGCTATCACTGAGAACAACAAAAATAATGCACCATCAATAACAATGAGATTGAATAGGTTTTGCAAAATATCATGTTGGTCCAATTAGCAGTGGGATTATACATGATAAAATAGAATCCATACTCTTTAGAATTAGTATAAAATGCCAAGAAACAGAACAGAAATGATACCTTCTAATAATACAGTTTGTCAAATTTTGCTGTAAAACATTATCCCCAAATTCCACTTCAGGCGATTGTTCAGAAAAATAATGCTGAATATTATTAATAAGAAGCCCAAGAAGGTCACTAAAAGTATACTTCATTTCAAATCATAAAAGAAAAATGAGATCAAAGATAGGGTGAAACCTCTGTAGGAATGTACCATTTCATGCAGAAATATCCCAAGTCACATCTAATGTGAGAATCTCCGAGTATCCTGCAAAATTATCATAGAAAGCCTTTCAGAAAATCATCAGTTTTCTTCTAGGACCAGAATGTGATAAATATTTTATTTTTCAACCCAGCTGCACTGGAAGACATTGTGAAAATGCAATAGAGGTAGAAATTGACTCCTTTCTGAATAGTTGCTAAGAAATTTTCACTTATCAGATTGCTTCCAGACAAAACAACAATCACTATCTTCCTTGAGTCATTGTTCACAGCTCCAAGGTATATATTTCTTATGTATAAACTCATTATGTATATAATTCTATGAATTATCACACCTATGCACAATAATATTAATAAAATTAATACACTAAAACAATGTAAGAGGGTTTTACAAATTAGTGGAAGATCTTTCTCACAGGCATACATACACATACAGAGATCTCTCCCTCATCCTTCTATGTCTCTCTCCTCCTCCTCCATCTCTCATCAGCAGTGCTCATTTCAACATCTATAGGGAGCCTGCAAGCAATATAAATCTGAACATTGTGGTATAATTATAAAGCTCTGGATTATCCAGATTTATCAAAGAGGCCCAGAACTAGGATATTCATTAAATAGCAATGCAAATTACTTCCTTACTTCAAAATGCTGTAAAGACCCTAGACTTCTGCCTCAAAGTACTGCCCCAAAGATGCTTCTATCTGAATAATAGTGTCCAAAAGAGCGGTAGAATGGACTGACCCACTCATTTATTTAAATTTATTATAGCTGCCCATTTCACTTATGAGGTTCAGAAATTAAAACAGCAGATATGTAGAAACTGATTAAAAGATGTTAAAATGCAAGAAAGTGCCAGCTTACAACTCATAAGAAAATATAGTCATCTTTCAGGGCTCCCCACATCATGGGATTCACACAACTGATGGCACAGACATGTCTTCAAGGACTTCCTAAATGTCAACAATTGGGCCTTGAGGGATGTCCCCCTCTCCCTTAAGTGGCCTTCAAGGCTCTCCAGGACATACCTCAATGACAGATTCTGGGATCCCGAGAGATGGTGGGGCCGGAGGAACCGGAGGAAGCGCGGGAAGCCGGGGGTTCTTAGTTTTTTAATGGGTCTTTTAAAGGGGTTGGGGAAATCCGAGACGGATCTGGGAGACAGCCCGCGAGGATCTGGGGGCAGCCAGGCCAGCACGCACATCTGGAGGGGCTCGGGGGGTTCTGTGCTGGGGTGGCAGACGGAGGGTGGGATGCCGGGGGCCAATTCTATTGGCACAGTTGTTGGGAGGGGCAGATATGGTGGGAGTAGAGGGCCATATCCGGTCAGGGGATCGCGCTACCGATATCTTCAAGAGGTAGCGTGCTCCGACCCTCTTCACCCATCCTGCAGACCTGGCTGTCCAGAGCCTCAGGCCCTGAGTACCCAGCTGTTGCTATGCAATGCCAGGTCCGTTATCAACAAGGCCCCCCTGATCTGTGATTTGGTGCAGGAGGAGGGCGCGGACCTGGTAGGTGTTACCGAAACCTGGTTGGGCCCAGAGGGCAGTGTCCCTCTGAGAGAGATGTGCCCACCAGGTTTCCTTGTATTTCATCAGCCTAGGTCTCAGGGAAGGGGTGGAGGGGTGGCGGTGCTTATTAAAGAGGTCCTTTGTCCTAGGGAGGCTACTGTCCCTCAGATGGCTGGTTGTGAGTCTCTCTTTGTGAAGTGGGGACAAGGGGTTCAGATGGGCCTTTTGATGGCGTACCTGGCTCCCTGCCACGTGTCATCGGCCCTGCCCGGACTCCTCGAGGTGATAGCCGGGCTGGCGGTTGAGACACCAAGGCTTTTGGTCATGGGGGATTTCAACCTGCCATCGCTCGGTGAAACCTCTGGGGTTGCCCGGGAGTTCATGGCTTCCATGATGGCCATGGACCTGACCCAATTAGTTTCTGCCCCCACTCATATAGGAGGACACACGCTGGACCTGATTTTTGTCTCCGGTCAGTGGTTGAATGACTATAATTTCGGGGATTTAGTCATCAAACCCTTGTCATGGACAGATCATTCCCTTCTTAAACTGGACTTCTGTACCGCCACCCCCCACCGCAGGGAGGCGGAGCCACGTAGATGGTTCCGCCCCAGGCGCCTGATGGATCCTGAGCGGTTCCAGAGAGAGCTTGGGCCATTTCCTGAAACTCTGGCTCACAACTCGCCTGGAGACCTGGTAGCCACCTGGGATAGGTTGGCTGCCGGGGCTCTGGACCGAGTTGCGCCTCTGCGACCTCTGACCTGGCACAGATCCCATTTGGCTCCGTGGTTTACGGAGGAGCTACGGGAGATGAAGTGCCGGAAAAGACGTCTAGAGAGTATTTGGAGGGCTAGCCGCACTGAGTCTGACCGGACACAGATGAGGTCTTATATTAAGACCTACCTTGTGGCGATAGAAGCGGCGAAGCATTCGCATTTCTCCGCCCTTATTGCGTCGGCAGAAAATCAGCCTGCCGCCCTGTTTAGAGTGACCCGCTCTCTACTTGAACCGAGAGCGCGGGATGACCTCTTGCAGAGTAGAGTGGAAGAGTTTCCCAATTCCTGCATGACAAAATCGCTCAGATTCGGGATGGGCTGGACTCCAATTGGGTGGTCCCAGGGGAGGTGTCCGGGGCAGGTCTTGAGAATGTTATCTGGGAGGAGTTTGACCCTGTGACCGCTGAGGGTGTGGACAGACTGCTGGGGGGTCTGAATGCCACCACCTGTTTGTTGGACCCGTGTCCCTCCTGGTTGGTTTCGGCCGCCAGGGAGATGACACGAGGCTGGCTCCAGGGGATTATCAATGCTTCTTTGAGAGAGGGGTCGCTTTCTACTGCCCTGAAAATGGCGGTGGTGCGGCCCCTCCTCAAGAAGCCTTCCCTGGACCCGGCTGTTTTAAACAACTATCGTCCAGTCTCCAACCTTCCTTTCTTAGCAAAGGTTGTTGAGAGTGTGGTGGCACGTTAGCTCCCTCAGTACCTGGAGGAAGCAACTTACCTCGATCCATTCCAATCGGGCTTCAGGCCCGGTCATAGTACCGAAACAACATTGGTCGCGTTGGTCGATGATCTCTGGAGGGCCCGGGACAGGGGGTTTTCCTCTGTCCTGGTCCTATTAGATCTCTCGGCGGCTTTTGATACTATCGACTATAGTATCTTATTGCGGCGACTGGAGGGGCTGGGGATTGGGGGAACTGTCTTACGATGGTCCTCCTCCTTCTTCTCCAGCCACTCGCAATTTGTGTTGGCGGGGGGGGAGAGGTCCACCTCTAGGCCCCTTATTTGTGGGGTGCCTCAGGGGTCGGTCCTCTCCCCTCTCTTGTTCAACATTTATGTAAAGCCGTTGGGCGAGATCATCTGTGGTCTTGGGGTGCGGTGTCATCTGTACGCAGATGACACCCAGTTATACATCTCCACCCCAGACCACCCCAACGATGCTGTGGAGGCTATGTCCTGGTGCCTGGAGGCCATGCGGAATTGGATGGGCGGGAACAGGCTCCCACTCAACCCATCCAAGACTGAGTGGCTGTGGTTCCCGGCGCCCCGATATAGCCAGCTGACACCTTCGCTGGCTATTGGGGGAGAGATTCTGCCCCCTACAGGGAGGGCTCGCAACTTGGGTGTCCTCCTGGATGGACGGCTGTCTTTAGAACATCATATTGCGGCCATCTCCAGGGGGGCATTTTATCAGGTTCGCCTGATTTACCAGTTGCGGCCCTTCCTGAATCGGGACGCCCTGCACACGGTCACTCATGCCCTTGTCACCTCTCGCCTGGATTACTGTAACGCTCTCTACATGGGGCTCCCTGTGGGGAGCACCTGGAGACTTCAACTGGTGCAAAATGCAGCTGCACGGGTGATTATGGGGGCGTCGCATAGCTCCCATGTGATGCCTCTCCTGCGCGAGCTGCATTGGTTGCCGGTGGCTTTCCGGGTTCGCTTTAAGGTTCTAGTTTTGACCTTTAAAACGATCCATGGCATTGGGCCATGCAGGACCGCATTCTGCCGGTGATCTCCAACAGACCGGTGCATTCCCACAGGGAGGGCCTTCTCCGGGTGCCGTCGGCCTCTGTGTGTCGTCTGGCGGGTCCCAGGAGTAGGGCCTTCTCTGTGGGGGCCCCTGCCCTCTGGAATAGTCTGCCACCTGAGATACGTACCAGCATGGACCTGAGGACCTTCAGGCGTGTGTTAAAAACCTGGCTCTTCGAGCAGGCTGGCCTGGGCTGACACGAGTTTTTAATTGTCTCCTCTTAATCTGGATTTTAAATTCGGGGTTTTTATATGTCCGGCGGGAGGGTTGGTTTCTACTTCTAACAGCCCACTATTTAATTTTATTTTAACTTTTGTATGTGTATTGGGTTAGATTTGGCTGTGCACCGCCCTGAGTCCTTCGGGAGAAGGGCGGTATATAAATGTCAAAATAAATAAATAAATAAATGTTAGGATTGTAAAGGGGATGAAGTAATGTTTCAGAGGCTAGGTGCCACCGCAGAAAAGGCTTCCCTGAGTATCATCAGTTCAAAATTCTTTCTATACAGAACCCACCATATGCTCCTTCCAGATCTGATGAGACATTTGGATACTCTTAGCTTTCCAGAAAACACCTTTTTTTTTTTACTACTGAAGCAAAATCCTACTCTACATGACCCTTTGCAGTTCTTATAGTCTTACCTTCCTGACTTCAGAAGACAATTGATGTTATAGTGGTGGGCAAGAGAAAAAGAATAAAGGAGAAAGAGGTTCATTCATTCAAAGTTAGTTGACTAACTAAATAACGTTTAAAATTAGTTGAACTATTGAGAGATTATTAGCAGAGAAATGTAAACGTGACTTTTAATAAACCAAGAGGTGTACTTTGGAAAAACGCTTCCCCACTACATAAATTCACAATATCAACCCATCCAATGATGACAGAATACTGATATAAAAAAATCATTTTGCATATGCCAAACTTATTTTACCAATGCAAAATCAGAAATTGGGTAACACTTTGACCAGCCTCCTGTTTTTAAAAAATATCTTTGGGTGCAATTCAAAAAGAAGAGAAAGGACCAGTAGTTATGACATTTTTTTTTTTTACTAATAACAAACTTTATTAATTATACAACTAAAACAATAAACAAACACATACACAACACACACAAAAAGGGAAATATATATACATATATATATAGTTCTTTGGTAATTCAGAAAACATATATATATATATATATATATATATATATATATATATATATATATATATATATATATATATATATATATATATATATATATATATATATATATATATATGTTTTCGGAGATTTTCGCGGGTATTTGTATGTGGATCTTTGGTTCTTCGGGTTTTCTCCCGCGTAGAGTTGGAAATATTTAGGCGACGTTTCGATGAAGTCTCATTCATCATCTTCAGGCTTCTGTCTTCGGCCTTGTGCTTCTCAGAGTGATGTGAGCTTGCAGCTGCTTCTTCCTTTTAACTACTAGTGGGGGTGTGACTTGATTGGGTGGGGGCTTGGCTGTGTTCTGATTGGGTGGGGGTGTGTTCTCATTGGTTGGGGGTTTGGCTGTGTTCTGATTGGTTGGGGGGTTGGCTGTGTTCTGATTGGCTGGGGGTGTGTTCTGTTCTGGTGGGGGTTTGGTTGTACTCCGGTTAGTCTCAGTTGCTGGGGGATTTGAGCTGGTGAGCTGTGATCCTATTGTTTGGCTTCGCGTTCGTGGTCGTGTCACATCTTCATGGTGGGCATCAGTTCCCTTCATGTATGGGTTGGGGGGGTTTGAAGCAGGTAGTGATGCAGCTGTGGTACGGCTTCTGGTCCGTGGTCGTGTTTCATCTTCTGTGTGGGTGTGAGTCTGCTTTCTGCGTGGAAGTGTGGTGGTAGTTTCTTGTGTGGCCTTCGTGGGTGTGGGTCTGGTGTCCTTTATGTTAGGTACTCTTTTGTTAATGAGGGCGGGTTTCCAAATGGCTGGTAGGCGGGAGGTGTCATCTCGTTTATTCATGCTGTGTGGGCGTTTTTCTATCTCTATGGCTTCTCTGATTATTCTGTTGTTGAAGTGTTCAGTTTTGGCGATAGTTCTGGTATTTTTAAAGTCAATCTTGTGTCCTGTGGCTTTGAGGTGTTGGACCAGGGAAGAGGTCGGTTCTTCTTTTTTGATTGAGTTCTTATGTTCTTCAATGCGTGCACTTATCCTTCTGTTAGTTTGTCCAATGTATGTGGTGGGGCAGGAGGTGCACGGGATTTCGTATACTCCTTGGTTTTCTAACTCAATTTTGTCTTTAGGGTTTCTTAGGATGGTGGATATTTTTCCGTTTGTGCAGAATGCTGTTTTAATGTTGTGTTTTTGGAGGATCTTGCTGATTTTATCTGTAGTGCCTTTTATATATGGGAGGAGGGCTTTGCCATTTTCTTGTTCTCTGTCTTGGATTTTGGTTGGGGTTTCTTTTTGGATTAGGTGAGTAATCTTTCTTCTTTGGAATCCATTTGCTGTTAGTACGTTAGTGAGAGTGTGTAGTTCGGTTTTTATGTTCATCGGCTAAGCATTTTGTTCTGGAGATGAGTGTCTCAGCTACGGAATTGATCTGTGCTGGGTGGTGGTGTGAGAGTGCGTGTAGATAGCGGTTTGTATGTGTTTTCTTCTGGTAGATGGTGTGTGATGGTAGATGGTGTGTGATGGTGTTCTCACTCTGAGAAGCACAAGGCCGAAGACAGAAGCCTGAAGATGATGAATGAGACTTCATCGAAACGTCGCCTAAATATTTCCAACTCTACGCGGGAGAAAACCCGAAGAACCAAAGATCCATATATATATATATATATATATATATATATATATATATATATTTGTTTTCGGAGATTTTCGCGGGTATTTGTATGTGGATCTTTGATTCTTCGGGTTTTCTCCCGCGTAGAATTGGAAATATTTAGGCGACGTTTCGATGAAGTCTCATTCATCATCTTCAGGCTTGTGTCTTCGGCCTTGTGCTTCTCAGAGTAATGTGAGCTTGCAGCTGCTTCTTCCTTTTAACTACTAGTGTGGGTGTGACTTGATTAGGTGGGGGCTTGGCTGTGTTCTGATTGGGTGGGGGTGTGTTCTCATTGGTTGGGGGTTTGGCTGTGTTCTGATTGGTTGGGGGGTTGGCTGTGTTCTGATTGGCTGGGGGTGTGTTCTGTTCTTGTGGGGGTTTGGTTGTACTCAGGTTAGTCTCAGTTGCTGGGGGATTTGAGCTGGTGAGCTGTGATCCTGTTGTTTGGCTTCGCGTTCGTGGTCGTGCCACATCTTCATGGTGGGTGTCAGTTCCCTTCATGTATGGGTTGGGGGGGTTTGAAGCAGGTAGTGATGCAGCTGTGGTATGGCTTCTAGTCCATGGTCGTGTTTCATCTTCTGTGTGGGTGTGAGTCTGCTTTCTGCGTGGAAGTGTGGTGGTAGTTTCTTGTGTGGCCCTCGTGGGTGTGGGTCTGGTGTCCTTCTTTATGTTAGGTACTCGTTTGTTAATGAGGGCAGGTTTCCAAATGGCTGGTAGGCGGGAGGTGTCATCTCGTTTATTCATGCTGTGTGGGCGTTTTTCTATCTCTATGGCTTCTCTGATTATTGTTGTTGAAGTGTTCGGTTTTGGCAATAGTTCTGGTATTTTTAAAGTCAATCTTTAAAAATAACCCCCCCAACCCATACATGAAGGGAACTGACACCCACCATGAAGATGTGGCACGACCACGAACGCGAAGCCAAACAACAGGATCACAGCTCACCAGCTCAAATCCCCCAGCAACTGAGACTAACCTGAGTACAACCAAACCCCCACCAGAACAGAACACACCCCCAGCCAATCAGAACACAGCCAACCCCCCAACCAATCAGAACACAGCCAAACCCCCAACCAATGAGAACACCCCCCCACCCAATCAGAACACAGCCAAGCCCCCACCTAATCAAGTCACACCCGCACTAGTAGTTAAAAGGAAGAAGCAGCTGCAAGCTCACATTACTCTGAGAAGCACAAGGTCGAAGACACAAGCTTGAAGATGATGAATGAGACTTCATCGAAACGTCGCCTAGATATTTCCAATTCTACGCGGGAGAAAACCTGAAGAACCAAAGATCCATATATATATTTTCGAATCCCAGTAAGGGTATGGCTAGCTGAAGAGAGCTAACTAGCTCGAAATAGATCTATACTAGTCTCCCTTATTTATTATTTAAAATTATCAGCTTAAAAACCTTACACACACATATATATATATATATATATATATATATATATATATATATATATATATATATATATATATATATATATATATATATATATATATATATATATAAAACTATTCCATTATCAACAGTCTGTGATTCCTTATTTGTTATCATTATTTGTGTCATATTTCCAAATACATCTTAATGCGAATATATAGCTACTACCACTTTTGCAATTTAACAATATTTACTACTGTACTTTTTATTTTTGTTCTACCCAGTTATACCAACATTCCCAGCTCTTATAATACTCTGATGATTCTTTATCCTTAAGTGCTAACATTAATTTATCCATCTCTGCACAAGCTGCTATCTTCTGAATGATCATTTCCTCTGTTGGAATATCAGCTTGTTTCCAACATTGTGCAAAAATTAATCTAGCTGCAGTGAGAATATGTAATATTATATATTTAGCTTTTTTAGAAAATTGTCTATTAAATATTCCTAATAGAAAGAATTCTGGTTTTAATTCAATTTGTTCCATTGTTATTTCCTCTAACCATTTTTTAATTCTACGCCAATATCTTTGGGCTTCAGTGCAGGACCGCCAAATGTGAAAGAATGTTCTATGTTTCTTTTTACACTTCCAACAGTTTGGATTCATGTTAGGAGACATCTTTGCTATTCTCGAAAGTGAGAGATGCCATCTATAAAACATTTTATAGGCATTTTCTTTATATGTTGCTGATTTTGTGATTTTATTATTCCTAATCCAGACCTTTTCCCATTCTAATAATGTAGTACTATGTCCTATATTTCTACTCCAAGCTATCATGTTGCCTT
Source organism: Bungarus multicinctus (assembly GCA_023653725.1). Lineage (NCBI taxonomy): Eukaryota > Metazoa > Chordata > Lepidosauria > Squamata > Elapidae > Bungarus > Bungarus multicinctus. The sequence goes on from CM042840.1 coordinate 110,575,620, forward strand.
TGACTGCTTCTTCTTCTAATTCTATCTCTAAGAGATTATTATAAAATTTTGATATATTTTTTTATCAGGGCCTAATAAGATTTTATCTAGATTCCAAATTTTTTTTTATCTTGTCTGTATCTATTTTGAATTTGCAAATAAACCCACCAATCTACTCTTAGCCCTTGTTCTTGGAGGTCTTGCCGTGATTTTAAAGTTCCTTGCGCACCTAGGAGGTCCTTGTATTTTATCATCTTATCAAGATCCAAATTGTTTGGGTGTATCATCGCCTCCATCGTTGAGATCCAAATTGGGATTTTTAAATAATGTTTTTTTTTAATTCCAAGTAGCCAATAAAGAGTCTCTAATAATGTGTCTGTGGAAATAATTCTGTTTAGTTTTTCTGATGTCCCATAAAAATGCATGCCACCCCCTTTGTAAATCGTGGCCTTTTAGAAATAAGATTCTTTTATTCGACAGATTTACCCACTCTTTCAGCCAAAGTAAGGAGGCTGCACTATGATATATTTCCCAATTTGGGAGTACCATACCCCCTCTACTCTTCATATCTTGCATCGCCTTTAATTTTATCCTCGGTTTCTTCCCTTGCCAAATAAATTTAGTTGTTATCCTATTAAGTTCCACAAAGTAATTTTTATGTATTTTTATTGGTATTGTTTGGAATAAATAAATAAGTTTAGGAAGAATGTTCATTTTAATAGTAGCAATCCTCCCTAATAGAGAGATTTGCAGTTTGACCCATATCTCTAAGTCTTTTTTTACTTGTTGTAACAATTTATTATAGTTATCTTCCATTAGAGTTTTACAATGGGCTATCAGCCAAATTCCTAAATATTTAATTTTTTTTACCACTTGTAGTCCCATTGTCTTTTCCAATTTTAATTTCTGTTTTTCTGTTAAATTCTTAGTTATTAATTTAGTCTTTCCCCTATTAATTTTAATTCCTGCAACTTTCTCAAATTGCTCTAACTCTTTCAATAATTCTTGGCCTGTTTCAATTGGTTTCTCTATAAAAAAGAACTTATCATCCGCAAATGCCTGCAATTTGTATTCTTCTTTCTTAATTTTTAACCCCTTTATTCTTGGGTTTTGTCTAATTCGTGTAAGCAATGTTTCCAACGATAATATGAAGAGCAGAGTGGATAATGGACACCCTTGCCTAACTCCTTTCTCTATTTTTATTGGACGCCTATATTCTCCATTAATTATAATATTTGCCCTTTGTGAATCATAATTTGTAGTCACTATATTTTCAAATTTAGTGCCTAAATTCATATTGTAGATTTGTTAAATTAGGAATTGCCAATTTAGGTTATCAAAGGCCTTCTGTGCATCCAAGAAGACAACGGCTATTTGTTTTTCTGGATGAGCTTTATAGTACTCCAAAACATTTAACACTATTCTTAGATTGTTCCTGATTTGTCTATTAGGGAGGAATCTGTTTTGGTCTTTATGTATATATTCATTCAGTATTTTTTTTAGTCTGTTTGCTATAATTGTAGTAAATACTTTATAGTCAGTATTTAATAGAGAAATTGGTCTATAATTTTGTATAAAACTTAAATCTGATTCCTTTTTCGGGATCAATGAAATTAGTGTCTCCTTCCATGAATCCGGCATTCTGGCTGCCAATAGAACTTCATTGTATACTTCTACCATAAGCTCTTCTATTTTCTTATAAAGCTCCCCTGGGATCCCTGCATATTACTATTTTTTAGGGAAGTATTTTCTACATGATTCTCTCACCTGGAGTTGATAGAAGAACTTTAGCCTTGCAAGATTTCAGCACGTGTATCAGAGATTTGAGTCGTATATTACAGTTGATACATGCCATGGTACAGCCAATTTTTGACAAGCCAATGAAAACTGACAGATAGGCAGGGATGTTCTTGAAGAAAACAGCCATGGTCTCCTCTTCTTTCAGCCCCACATAGTCCTTCAGTACTCTGGCTATCTGGTTGCTGTGTCTATCAATGTCTCGGTAGGAATAAACCTCATCTTCAAAAATAATCAAGGGTTTGTCTGAATACTTCTTAACTCTGGCCAAAAATACATCTAGGAAAGTGATAGGGGGAATGTGCTGCATGTAACTGTGGCATCGATATCCCATGTATATGTAGCCAATAAGGTTTTTCAGATCCAACCAAAAATAAGGGAAGAAAAGTTTGGCCAACAAGGGCAGAAGAATCAAAAGCCCAAGCACAGCTGTGTATAGATTCAGCATAATAAGAACTTAGCCTTGGTATTTTGGAAGAAGTAGATCAGAATCCAACTTATTACAGGATCTATCCAAGTTCTGTTTTGTGAAAGGCAAAGAGAAGAGAAATCATGAATAATAAAAAAGATGTAATTCTCACACTCTACACAGTTTCTCTAGGCTTAAATAAAGAAACGTTTCTTTCCCAGCCAATAAAATTTGAATACATGCTATAGCTATGTAATCTTAGTACGCTGTTTGTTCCTTACCTTCCTCATCTGTTGCTCAACTTTCTCATCTATAATATAGGTGGTAGATTTTCAGTAACAGGCAGTAATTATATACAGTGCTGCCTACCTTTTGTCTTTGCCCACAATTTATATCTCAAAGTCCTGAGGGGAGTGGGAATGTTGGCACAGTTGATGCTGAATGAAAATTAACAATCTGGAACAGGGGGAGTCAACCTTTTTATATCTACCACCCACTTTTGTATCTCTGTTAGTAGTAACATTTTCTCTAACTGTCCAGCGGTTCCACATAATGGTGATTTATAAAGTAGGGGACAAAACCTCTACCACCCACCATGAAAGCTAGAACGCCCACTAGTGGGCGGTAGGGACCAGGTTGACTACCACTGATCTGGAAGGTCACTGGCCCTTGTAGAACAAACATTTATGAAACAATTTAATCAAGAAAGGAAAGAAAGATACACTCAGCTGCAATACCAATGAAGAAAAGGTACATACGTGAATGAGGCTTGCTCAACTAGTTTGGCAAAGGATCCTGCAATCATCAGCTCCTCTTTCAAGCTGCTCTCTATGTACAGTGGGCCACTTTATATTACAGCAGTTCTCTGAAGTCTGGTGGTCACTAGCTATATAGGCTGCAATACTCAGAATTCCCAATATCATTGACATGATTCTGAGAGTTAATCCAATACATTTGGAGGCTATTGTGGAGACTGTTTAATGAAAAAGCAAAGCTCCTGAAAGATATAAGTGGGAAAGCTATACTGTTCCAAATATTGTTGGATTCTATCACCTATTAGTCCCTACCAGCATACCCAGTGGTTAACTTAAGGATCATTTCAGTCCTATATCATATACAGTATTAAGTTTCATTTAGTGGTTAAGGCATCCAAGTAGAAACTGGGGAAAAACTGCTAAGCTCCAGTCTTGCTTTAGGCATAAAGCCAGCTGGATGACTTTGGAACAGTTATTTTCTCAGCCCTAAGAAGAAGGCAACAGCAAACCACCTCCAAAAAACTTTGCCAAGAAAACTGCAGATTTGTGCAAGCAGTCTCTGACAATAGGACATGATTGAATAGAAGAAAATATATATTATATATTAATGACTAAAATATTTATCTGTATTATATTTAGAGCTTCAAGATGGCGACCGGATGCTGGGTCCGCAGCGAGCTCTGCGGCGCGCTCCGCATTTTCAGCTGAGTTTTCCCCCCCCCTTGGTCGCCAAGGGGGCTTTTTATCAGGTCCAACAGATCTGCCAGTTGCAGCCCTCTCTGGATCAGGATGTGCTTCGCAGAGTCACTTCTGCAACTCTGCCCGTAGGGAAGGAGGTGGTTGAGGGGCCCAGGGGGGGATTCGGCAGTGCCGGGGAGGTGACAAGAGACTTGGATTGGCCGCCCGGGTTGCCGTGAGTGACGGCGGTTTGGGTGACCTCATTGTCTCAGCTCCCTCAGCCTTGTTCCCGGCCTCGGCCTTAGGTCCCAGACGCGACCTTGGCATCGGCGGCCTCGGCGGTGACAACGGTGATGGCGGCCTGGCCCACTGGCAGCAGCAGCGGCAGCAGCAGCAACACTGGTGACACCTGGCTTGGTGATGGTGGTGATCTCGGTGGTGGCGGCCTCAGCTTTATCGACTCCACCGGCGGCGGCCCTGCCAGTGGTGACGGCGGCAACGATGGCTTGGAGGCCTCAGCAGCACAATGGCGGCAGTGATGGCAGCCTGGCTTGATGGTGGTGGTGACCTTGGTGGCGGCAGCCTCGGCTTTGGGGGCCCCGCCAGTGGCAATGGTGGCAGCGATGGCTTGGAGGCCTCGGCGGCGATGATGGCGACAGCAACGATGTTGCCTGGCCTGGTGGTGGCAGCACCTGGCTTGGTGGTGGCGGTGGCCCAGGTGGCAGCGGCGTCGGCTTTGGTGGCCCCAGTGGCGATGGTGGTGATGGTGGCGACAGCAGCTTGGTGCCTCGATGGCGATGATGGTGGCAGTGACGGCAGCCTGGCTTGATGGTGTCGCCTGGCTTGGTGGCGGCGGTCTCAGTGGCAGTGGTCCTGGCTTCAGTGGCCTCAGTGGCACTGGCGGTGTGGTTGCCTCAGCGGCGACAGTGGTGACGGCAACGGCGGCCTTGCCTGGCAGCGATGGGGGCCCGGCTGCCTCGGCCTTGGCCCCGGCCTCGGCGACGATGGTGGTGATGGCGGGGGAGGTCATGGCAGGTGGAATGTGGAGCCACAGGAATGACCGGAGCTGCAGTGGAAGGCCCACCTGAGTTGCTGGGCGTGATGGCCAGAGGGTCAATCTGGCTGCTTCAGTCTCGGCCTCGGCGATGACAGCGACGGCGACGGCAACAGAGGAGGCCCTGGCCGGCGGGATGTGTGGCTAAGCGGGCCAGGCTCAACATGCCGGGTCTCTCCACCCCTGACACCGGAGGCCACCTGTGCCAGATCCCATCTATGGGAAGCTTCCAGGACCCTTTTTAGTTCCCTTGGAAGCATGGGCGGCCGGATGGCGTAAGACTGGGCAGATTAGATATCGTCGACGGATTTGTGGGACCTGGGAAATGTCCCCATTTCCTTGATGTGACTCCCCGGACTGTCAACGGCCTATTTTAAGGACAGATCCTGGGATCCCAAGAGGTGGCATGGCCAGAAGAAGCTTTTTAGGGGTAGTACCCAATTGTTCTCTTTTCTCTTTAAATTTTTATCTGGGCTGGGGGGGGGAGACCAGGTTGGGTTTGGGGGACAACTCACCTGAGTTGGGAGTCAGACCGAAAGGCCATGTGCGGCCGGGAGGGTTTGGGTTTGAGGGAGGGTCAGATTGAGGATGGGGGGTTATTTCTGGGAGGGAGAGGTGAATTTTATTTGCACAGTGAGCGGGAGAGGCAGATATGGCGGTTGTAGGGGGCCATATCATGTTTTGGGAGCATGCCCCCACTGTTTGCAGTGCGGTGGCGTGCTCGATCCCCAAGGCATTTCCCATTCCCCAGGTGGTCCAAGTCATCGGGCCCTGGGCCTTCGGTTGATGTTATGTAATGCCAGGTCCTTAGTAAATAAAGCCCCCTCATTTATGATCTGATTTGGGAGGGAGAACCTGGCAGGTATTACCAAAACCTGGTTGGGCCAAGAGGGGGGTGTTCCCCTGGTGGAGATGTGCCCACCTGGGTTTTGGGTTTTCCATTGGCCGAGGGCTCAGGGGAGGGGCAGAGGGTTTACGGTGGTTATTAAGGAAGATCTGTGTCCTAGGGAATCCACTGTTCCTCAGACGATTGGATGTGAATCCCTCTTTGTGAAGTGTGGTTCCAGGGTTCAGATGGGCTTATTGATCACGTACCTGGCTCCCTGCTATGTGGCAGGCTGCCTGAGCTCCTGGAGGTGGTAGCTGCTTGGCGGTTGAGATCCCTAGGCTTATGGTCATGGGGGATTTCAACCTACCCTCTGCCGGTGGGACCTCAGGGATTGCTCAGGAGTTCATGGCCTCCATGACAGCCTTGGGCCTGACCCAATTAATTAGGGACCCCACACACACTGGGGGTCACATCTTGGATTTGATTTTTGTCTCTGGCCAGTGGCAAGATGATCTAGGTATGGGGGACGTTGTTATAGAGCCCCTGTCATGACCTGATCATTCGCTCCTTAGACTGGACTTTCGTTCCACACCCCCTCACTGCAGGAAGGCGGGGCTGATAAAATGGTATGGCCCCAGGTGCCTGATGGACCCGGATAGGTTCCTGATGGAGCTTGGGCCTTTTCCCGAGGCTCGCACACATGGCTCAGTTGGGGACTTGGTAGCCATCTGGGATAGGATGGCTGCTGGGGCCCTTGACCGGGTCGTACCCTTGTGGCCTCTGATCTGGTGCCGATCCCAGTTAGCTCCTTGGTTTTCCGAGGAGCTGAGGGAGATGAAGCGCCGGAAAAGATGCCTAGAGAGTGGTTGGAGGACCAGCCACTCCGGATCTGACCGAATACTATTATGATCCCATATTAGGACCTATTTAGTGGCAATAAGGGCAGCAAAGCTGTCCTACTTTTCCACCCTTATTGCATCCACAGAAAATTGCCCAGCCACCCTTTTTAGGGTGACCCGCTCCCTTTTGGATGTGGAAGTGTGGGAGGATCCCTGCAGGGATGGGCTGAGGATTTTTCGAGATATCTGCAGGACAAAATCGCTCAGATTCAGGACAAGTTGGACTCTGACTGGGCAACTCTGGACGGGATGACTGGGGCAGATCCCGGGGAGGTTGTTTGGGGTGAGTTTGATCCTGTGACCCTGGAGGATGTGGACAGGATACTGGGTGGGCTTAATGCCACCACATGTTTACTGGATCCGTGTCCCTCCTGGTTGGTTTTGGCCGGGAGGTGACATGAGGTTGGTTCCAGGGTACTATTAATGCTTCCTTGAGTGAGAGGTTTTTGCCAGCCACTTGAAAGAGGTGGTGGTGAGGCCCCTCCTCAAGAAACCGTCCCTGGACCCAACATTATTATCAAACTATCATCTGGTCTCCAACCTTTGCCTTGTGGGAAGGTTGTTGAGAGTATGGTGGCACGACAGCTCCCTCAGCACCTGGATGAAGCTGTCTATTTAGATCCCCTCCAATTGGGTTTCAGGTCCGGGCACAGCACAGAGATGGCATTGGTTGCGTTGGTGGATGATCTCTGGAGGGCCCGTGACAGGGGTTGTTCCTCTGTCCTGGTCCTGTTGCATCTCTCAGTGGCTTTTGATACTGTCGACCACAGTATCTTATTGCAGCGGTTGGGGGGGGGGAGTGGGAGGCAACATGTTATGGTGATTCTTCTCCTTCCTCTCCGACCGTTTGCAATTTGTGTTGGCAGGGGGGCAGAGATCAACCCCAAGGCCCTTGATTTGTGGGGTACCTCAGGGGTCGGTGCTCTTGCCCCTGCTGTTCAACATTTATGTGTAGCCGCTGGGTGAGATCATCCATGGTTTTGGGGTAGAGTTCCATCAGTATGCTAATGATACTCAGTTATACATTTCTACCCCAGGCCACCCCAACAAAGCTGTTGAAGCGATGATTTGGTGCCTGGAGGCCGTGCGGAGTTGGATGGGTTTAAACAGGCTTTGACTCAACCCGAGCAAGACCGAGTGGCTGTGGTTTCCTGAGCCCAGATACAGCCAGCTTATTCCATCGCTTACTGTGGGGGGAGAAATTTTGAACCTGACAGAGAGGGCATGCAATCTTGGTGTCCTCCTGGATGTACAGCTATCATTGGAAGATCATATAACGGCCGTCGCCAGTGGGGCTTTTTATCAGGTCCAACAGATCTGCCAGTTGCGGCCCTTTCTGGATCAGGACGTGCTTCGCAGAGTCACTTCTGCCCTCATTATCTCCCATCTAGACTATTGCTCTCTACATGAGGCTCCCCTTGAAGAGCATCCAGAGGCTTCAACTGGTGCAAAGTGTGGTCGCGCAAGTGATTTTGGGGGCTTCTCGGAGCTCCCGGGTTACACCGCTCCTGCGTGAGCTGCATTGGCTTCCGGTGGCCTTCTGGGTGCGATTCAAGATGTTGGTGGTCATCTTTAAAGCACGCCATGGCTTGGGACCTGGGTACTTACGGGACCGCCTGCTGCCACCATCAGCCTCCCACCAGCCAGTGCGCTCTCACAGGGTGGGCCATTGTAATGAGTGAAATTTGGTTATTATACTTGAACCAAACTGAAGCCATTTTGTGTTCGCAGTTTGACCTTTTAAAGCTCAGAACAGTTATGAAATGTGTTTTTGTGATACAATTTATTGGCATATATTAGAGGACATTTGTACTGGGGCGCTCTGACATTATAAATGTCACATTAAGGAGTATTAATGTTTCCTTATAATTTTCTGGAATTTGATAAACAGGATATATGAAAAGTTTTCCATGAAGGTTGTATAACGTCCATATATGGAAAAAGGAAGTATTATGTAACCATGTGATTTGATAAACCTATATAAGCTGTATTCACTAAAAGGAGGGCATCTCCTTCCTCTTAGAAAATGTTTCTTTTCTGGAGTGAACCGAGTCCATACTGCAGTATTTTCCCTAATAAAGCATTCTATAACTCAGATTATCGAAAGTCTGTTGTTTCATTTTTGAATGCTTATAACAATTTTGGTGAGCCAGCCAGGAGTTAGACATTTTTTTCTTCCTTTGGACAGATGATTTTTCAAGACTGCAATGGCGCATCTCCACTGGATTTGTGGAGGCAGTTACTGGATCTTCTGCCCAAGGGAGGGGAAATCACTCTTAAAACTTTGACTGGTAATCTGGTTGTAGGTGCTTGGAACGGCCAAAGTTTGGTGCACCGGGGGTCTCAGGTGAGCTGAATTTTAATTAGTAATTTTTCAAATTGTGTTGCAACATTTCCTAAATTGGAATGGGATTGTTTACTTGGGTCTGAAAATGATTTCTGTTTGACATGTGTATGAGAGTTTAAACTGTTATTTTTTTCTTGTTTCTTTTCTTTTTTCCCTGTCATATTTTGTGTTAAGGGGGCTTATAACGAGAACAAGATGTTTCTAAAGTTTCGGAGTTCTCTTTTGGAGAGCTGGTTCAGCTTTTGGCTGCTGATATTTAAGTATTATTCCCTTGATACAGATTGTACTTTGTATGACTGGAATGGCTGAAATATGTTTGAAACAGTTCAAAATTTGGAGTATATTGAAATGTGTATTGGTTTGAATGCCTTAAAAGCTGTGTTAAATAGTTAACTTTTGAATCTTTGTATTATCTCTTTTAATGCTGTGTTGAAGAGTTAAAGAGGTTAGATGCCCAGGTGATTTACGTTGATTTGTGATAGTATGTGGAAGGGTCTTTTCCCTTCTTAGTAAGAGGTTTTCTTAAGGAATATGTGAGCTAATTTTGCGAGAGAGAGTTCTGAGGATTTTATGTTTGGAATAGTTATAAAATTTACAGCAAAGAAATTTTATTTGTAGTGTAAAATGCCTAATAGTCTTACAGATGTGTTATTTACTTCCTCTGTTTTGAGGAATTATAAGTTGTCAATGCTGTTATTGGAAAGTGTTCCAGTAAGGAGTTTGTTCCTGATTTAAGCATTATACTTATGTGGAGTTGCAGCATATTTTGGATTATTTGTTTCCTTCAGAAGGGATATAGATACTATACTCTACTAGTATAGTCTATTGCAGGAAATACCTTGGTGATATGGCTGGAATAGTCAGAGCAGTTTAGTATAAGGTATTAACAACTGATGTGCCAAGAGGATGGAATCTGGTTAGAGTTTTTTCTTAGATAGGTCAGTTTAGAGATGAATCGTCAGCTGAATTCTTGAATAGAATTAGAGTTAGTTTGAATAAGTGTTTATTTTGTTTTTTTTCTTCAGAGAGATACCAGAATACTAGGCGTTAATGAAATTGTAGTTTGTGACAGAGGCCATGGAAGGTTTATTTTAAAGTTGTGATGAAATGGAATCTTGTCAGTTAAATATGTTTTCTGTGTTCGAAGCTGTTATGAAGCTAGAGAGAGAGAGAGCAGAGATAAGTCAGATGGATTTGGACTTGTAATAGTTAATAATATCACAAGATTGGATCTTCATATTCATATTTATCTACTGGAAGTAGATGAAAGCATCCAGAGATGGGGAGAGAATATAATTTCTTTCCTGGAACAGAAATAGCTGCTGAAAAAAGTAAGCAGTGTTTTGCTTGTGGCATTTTTTGAGAAATTTGCCCAGACAAGCGGAGAAATTCAGCAGAGGCTGTATACCCTAATTGGAGATTAGGGGGGGTCAAAGGCTTTTAACACTTGCATCTCATCAGATGTAAAGGTGGGACTTGAGGAAACAGTTGTGGTTTCCTGATAGATACATAGCCAGAATTTTCTTTTGGCCAGGTATGATGTATCTAGAGTTAAGGGAGAGCCTTTTGATGTTGCTATTGTTGAAGATGTGTCTCTAAAAGGAGGACACTCTGAGATAACATTGGATGCTATGTGTATACTTGAAGCAGGTATGGACTTTTTAGGATGAGATGCTTTGTCCTTATTAGGTTGTGCTTATCTTTCTGAAGATAAGTGTACTGTTCAGTTATTGACTGATGAACAGGAGAGATTTATAGATCCTATTGTGTGGGAAGCAAAAGGGACTATGACTAGTGTTTTGACTATTACATTTGTGGAGGTAATATTGAGCTAGTGAGGCGGAAGCAATGTGATATCTCCCTGGAAGGGAGATGTGGCTTGAAGCTAGTGATAGAAATCCTATTAGGGGATGGGCTAATTGAGCCAGCGATGTTACCATACAAAATATTCATATTGCCTGTAGAGAAACCTGATGGTTTTTGATGTCTAGTGGTTGGTTTCATATAATCACTTGGTGATTATTATGCCAGAATTCCTATGCGGTGTTAGGGGAATTCCATATGAATACAGGTATTTTAGTGTAATAGATTTTTTTTTTTTACTTGCCCAGTAGTGAGGGTTGATCCAGATACACATTGAACTTGACAATATCAATCGTGTGTTTTACCAGAGAAAGGTTCTTAGAAAGCCCTAGTTTGTTTGAACAAGCTTAGAGCAGGTCCTTGCGGGTTTTGAACCGCCTGTGAGTATAAAGGTGTTACAATATGTAAATGACCTGTTGGTCTTAAGTGAAAAGAAGAGAGATCTTGAGAAAGATGTGTAAATGCTTTGTTAGAGTTCTTAGGACAATAGGGCCTAAGAGTTTTAAGGAAAGAATTGTAATCTGTGGAGTCTGATTTAGGACGTTTGATTAGGTATAGAAAATCAATCCAGAGAGAGGATTGAGAGGATAATTAGATAATCTATGCTGAGAACTAAGAGAGCTCTTGTGTTGACTTTTTGTCTGAGTTTAAGGAAGTCTTCCATTTGCTTGTAGCTGTGGAAGAGGTATAGCAGAAGGTGTTTGTTCTAGCTCAGGTGTGAGCTGGGAAGCAGAAACTTATAGTTCTGTTTTTGGTTGACAATTGATGGATTTAATAGTGCTTTAGTAGTTTTAGTGTTTTAATGCAGGAGGAATATGTGGCTTACATAGGTTAGATTTTTACAGCAATTTTATTGTTATGGAGAATTTTTTCTTCAACTGACAGGAGTTTAAATTCAGTTGAATTCCTTTTGAGAGAAAGATAGAAATGGAAGATCTCTATCTAGAAGATCTATACATGATTGTATTGGAGTTCTAGATTACTGACAAAAGTGAGAGAGGGTTTGGAAGATAGCCCAATAGAGGGAGGTATTAATTTGTTTATTGATGGATCTTCTTGAAGTAAAGAATGCTTATCTGTTGAGTATTTTGCTTAAGTGTGTGAAGTGTTTGCTTTGGTGCAAGCTTTGATGCTTCTAGAAAATGAAGTCGATATGCAGTGGCTGAAGATATAGAATAATTGGCTAAGAGAAGTTTTCTGAAATGAGATTTTGGGAAATAGATTAGCAGATAAGGCTTATGTATGTATATATAGATGCATGTATGAGAGAAATACCGATGATGGTTTTAGTTCCTATTTTAGAATGGGATGTAAAACCAGGTTTCATTGATGAAGAAGAGAAACAGATGATGTTAGAGATGTGGAGTATAGAGATTACATATAGTAAATAGGCCTATTATGAGAGACATAATAGAGAAGGTACATGAGAGTACTTATTAGGGAACACAAGTATTTGTGGCTTGTATGAAGAGAAAATATGTTTGTAGGAGTATGTACACGATAGTTATGCAAGTGGGTAGGACATGTATATATTGTGTGAATGCATATATTCCTGATAGGAGAAAGAGGTTTGGCTATTTGGACATTTTAAAGAATGTGAGTTCCTTGTATTGTAATGTCAACAGTGAGTACTTTGATATATCTGTTGGTGATTGTTGATCATTTGACTGAATGGCTGGAAGCTGTTCTGTGTGCGAGAGCGAATGCAAAAATGACTGTGAAGTTAATATTGGAACAGATAGATAGATAGATAGATAGATAGATAGATAGATAGATAGATAGATAGATAGAAAGAAATGCATTGATAGTACATTTATAATGATAGAGGTACATATTTTACTTTTCATGTGGTAAAAGGGGTATAGGAAAGAATTGGAAATAGATTGGCAATAGACCTGTTGGCAATAGACCTGTTCTCAGGTGGGGTGAAGAATGAGAACTATAAAATAATACATTGAAGAAATTAATGTTTGCAGTTTAATTACCCTGGATGAAATGTTTACCTCTAGCTCTATTGTGAGTGTGTACCTGTTTGAAAAAAGATGTTGAAATTTCACTGTATGAAATGATGTTTGGCATACCTTATACTGGAAGTGTGGGTATGTCTAGACTTGTACTTGAAGATATATTTTTTTTTGTTTAGAAAATATATACAGGGATTGTCCCAGTGTTTTTCTCTTTTAAGGTCTAGAGGAGTTTTGGCGCAAACACCACCGTTTGATTTCTGAGTGCATGATTTTAAGAGTGGAGACTGGGTCCTGATAAAGCAGTGAAGAGCTTTTGGGAAGCTGAGGCCCATCTGGGAAGGATCATTATAAGTACTGTTGACTACTGAGTCTGCTGTACAGAGATGTGAGTGAGATTGGACACATCATTCATGTGTGCAGGGATTGGTGGATCCGGTTCCTGTTTCCAGTGGAAGCAATCTTCAGAAAGACTGGACTTTTTATTTTCTATTTCTTTTAGATAGTGGGGATAAATAATTACATGTCTAGTTTAGCTTAGGTCTGTGGAACTTTGGGTGGAAGAATTGATTATTTGGTTGCATGTAATACATTTTTTCTTTGTATTGTTGAGTATTTTAAGACATGAAATAATAGACTGTTGTATACAGGTATTGTATCCTCTGAGTGCGGAAGAAGATAAAGAAGTGGATGTAAGTCCCCAAAGACTGGTTGTAAATTTTGAAGTGTAAAACTACATATGTTAAGGTGGGTGGGGGCCTAGTCCATTTGTGAATATGATGTAGATAGTGATTATTGCCTTATGTGGGGTAGGTATGGAGGCTTCTGAGGTATTGCCTGGTTATTCATTAACGTGGCAACGGTTATGTTTCCAAATTGAACCCGACAGTACTGAATATGAAGGGCAGATATCACTGACATTGATGAAACCTATGGCTGAGGTTGGAATCTGTATAAGATCCACCTTAGATGATAGCTCATATTTGAGAAATATCTAGTCATATGTCATGTGACATATGACATGAGGACTTATCTAAGAGGAACAACTATATGATCATTGTTTTGACCTGTATGGCAATTATTCTCCTTCCTATATGAGACTTAGAGCTCTGGAAGAGATGTTATTTATACCATTTATTGAATTAAGAAGTATTCTAAGAAGTTGATGTTTTTGTGTGACAGTTTAGTTAGTGCAAAATGTTCATTTACTTGGACAGGTAGATGTACAGTTAGATGTTTTGAGGTACCAAGAATTTTACATAGAAGTGTAAGATACTGAAAGGAACGGAGCCTAATGTGAGAAGTGAAAATGTTGTTCTGGAATTAATGAGAATAGCTTTGAATAGTTTTTCTTTTTGTGTGAAAGGAAAGACTACAGTTACAGACATCATGTCTATTTGTTTTATAGAAGTTCCAGTGTCAGAAGAATTTTTATGGCAGAGTTTATCCTGATGATATTTTGTATATTTGTAAAAGGTGATACTTTGTTTGGATTTCCTGTGAAGCCAACAAAATGGACTAATCAGGAAAGCTGACTATTTTTCAGCTTATGCTTGTATTAAGTATAAACATCCAGATGACAAAATAATTTATACTTATTTACCTACTAAAGAAGTTTTTTTATTGAGTGGAGGTTGAAGACGTAGGTATAAGACACATGTGTTGTATTTACCTAGAGGTTGGTTAATGTTTTGTGGAGCATATATATATGCATTGATACCAATTAATACAACGGGTGTGCAATTGGTTGTTTAATGACTGTTATGGCAATTGCCCATACTAAGGATGAACATGTGAAGAAATATAGAGGACAACATTAGTGTTTAGTGATGCTTCTTTTACAGAATGTGATGATATGTAAGTTGTGTTTCTGCTGTTGTAAGGCTAAGAAACCTGATGCAAAATGTAAAACATTTAGTCAACAGGAAGTTAGGCTTATGTTAAGGGATCTTGATGATAATTCTCAAGTATAAATAGGTAAAAAAAATAAAGAGAGGATTGTTATGAGTGAAATTTGGTTATTATACTTGAGAATATAAAGAACCAAACTGAAGCCATTTTGTGTTCGCAGTTTGACCTTTTAAAGCTCAGAACAGTTATGAAATGTGTTTTTGTGAGACAATTTATTGGCATATGTTAGAGGACATTTGTACTGGGGCACTCTGACATTATAAATGTCACATTAAGGAATATTAATGTTTCCTTATAATTTTCTGGAATTTGATAAACAGGAAATATGAAAATGTTGGAAGTTTTCCATGGAAGGTTGTATAACGTCCATATATGGAAAAAGGAAGTATTATGTAACCATGTGATTTGATAAACCTATATAAGCTGTATTCACTGAAAAGAGGTCATCTCCTTCCTCCTAGAAAATATTTCTTTTCTGGAGTGAACCGAGTCCATACTGCAGTATTTTCCCTAATAAAGCATCCTATAACTCAGATTATCGAAAGTCTGTTGTTTCATTTTTGAATGCTTATAACAGCCTCCTTGGGGTGCCCAACAGAGGTTATATAAGGGTCTCTCAGCTTCTGGACTTCTCTCTTTTTCCCTTCTTCTCTTCACCTTGAAGCATGTGATCATCTTTCTCACATGGTTCCAAGCCATGTGGTCCTGCTGTCCACCATTAAACTATCTTTACAAATAGCCTCCATGTTTCCAGTGTCTTTTTCCCCACTTGGAACTGAACCCAGAAGGATATTTCTTTCAACATCTCCAAGAAAAATAGCAGCTTGTGATAGGGTCAAATTCTTCCTTCACCAACTGAGTTTTGCACTGCTTGAAAGTCCCTGTGATCTCCAAGGCCTCGTCTGGTGAAAAGGAGCAAATCAACCCATCATTCCACTGTTCTCCTAAAGTACACTAAACTTGACAAAATTAAAAGCATTGGAGGAAGACACCATTACTGTCAAATACATGCTGCACTTTCTCCAGAGTGCCCATCAGTTATATGAGAGTGGATGATAGAAGGGATAAAGCGGAGAATTTCATTTGTACCTCATTCAGGCTGCAATACTGGCTTAGATTCTTGAATTTGTATCTCATTTTGCTGCAACACTGGCTTAGATTCTTGAATTTGTACCTCATTTTGCTGAAACACTGGCTTAGATTCTTGAATTCCATCACTTACCTTGATAATGAATTGGAATGAATATCAGTTTTATAATGAGGCAGAGGAAGAGGCTACTTTAGGCAGAAGAAGCTGGGAGGTGACAAGAAGCTGTTGGAGGAAACAGTAATGCGCCACATGGTCTTGATAAATTTAAAATGTGTGGACTTCAACTCCCAGAATTCCCCATCCAGCAACACCCAATTTTGGAAGTGGTGGATGGGGAAGAAGTTCACACATCTAGATACCAAGTTTGAGAAACACTGTATTAAGACAATCCAGATCCAATCAAGACAGTAGCAGGATCAAAACTTTCACTCACGAATTCTGTCTTTTTTGATTGTTATCAATCCCACCAAAGTTTATTCACATTATATCAACTGATCGGTAAAACAACAACGGAACACAAGAGTCTCACCTGGATGCGAATAAAGTGAGGTATAGCATAGTTTGGCAGATAATTCTTGGTATGTTCATATAACTGTTTCCCATCAAAGGATTCCCCTTCCTTTAATCGTATTGCTGCCATCCCAATCTTTCCTTCATGTCCTAGCAAATATCAGAATGATCAAATATCTTCTCAGAATAGAAGGACACAGGTTTGTGCTGGAGGAATAACAAGAGAAAAAGGTTGACTTAACCTTTTGTCTTCCAACTGTTTTTCTCCTGTGGATTCCAGAACCCCTCTTTGGTGAGTCAATAGTAAACCATTCATTGTAAAATGAAGAAATAAATACTTACAAAAACACCTTAGTCTGGTGTCATATAAAATAGTGCAAGCTATAAAAAAAGCATCTAAAACTCCATGGATAGAATGGATAGCTATAAAAGTAAGCCAATTTGTTTCTTCTACTATACCACAGGAAGTCCTCAAATTATGGCCATTTGTTTAGCAACTATTCAAAATTACAAGAGCACTGAATAAAGGGCCTGCCTTTTTCTTTTAAAGAAAAAGGAGTGAATGGGAGCAAAATCTTTGGGAGACATGCCTGTCCTTAAAAAATCCAGATCTCAAAAAGCAGCAGAAATCTCACTGCAAAAATCATTGCCAGAATAACTTATTTTGGCAGTGTGATTTGGGGCCCTTTTGTGAGAACTAGGCAGGAAGCTGAAGTGAAAAGGAAACTGTTTTTCACCCAGAAGGCCTCCCTTTCTGTCCACGCTGAGCCAGAGGTTGTATTCAACTGGTTCTCACCTATTCGGGAGAACCGGTAGCAGTGATTTGCTGTGGATCGCAGAACTGGTAGCGACCCCTGGGCTGCCACGCCCCCGAACCAGGTCGCCCGGTCTCCCACTTGTCCCGTTCACTCTCCTAGCTTTCCCAACCACTTGTACCATGGTACAGCTCAGGCAGATGTCCCAGGACTGCTGTACATGCGCACTGCGTGTGCAGCTGCTACACATGCAGTATGCATGTGCAACAGCCCCGGGACCTCCGCCTGCCTGCCTGCTTTCCCGGAGCACATTTTCTGCCTTCTACCGGCTGACGCGCCTCTTCCAGCTCAGTCCGCCCAGCCAGCAGGTGGGTGGGTGGATGTCCCGGGGCTTCTCCTTTGTCCCGATATGCCTGCAGCTGCTGGTCCTCCTGTCCCTCACCCTCCCCTCCCCTCCCCTGACCTGAGAAGGTAAGGGTGACAGCAGGGGATAGTGAAGTGGCAGGGTCCCTATCTTCCCCTCTCTCTCCCCCACTTTTTCTCTTTCTCAGTGTGTGTCTCTCTCCCTCAAAGCCTCGGCTGGGATTTCCTTGGCGCTATTTGCTATTTTCATTTCTTCATTTTGGAATCCAGACTGGCTGAACAAGGATCACCAGCCGCATTGGAAGCATCCCTTCGGGTGACCCTTTTCCTCCTCCTTCTCCTCCTCGGGTGTGCATGCCATCCTCCCGGCCCTCCCACGGCTGCCAGTTGCGAGAGGAGGGGGAGGGGGAGATGGGTTGACCAAAGAGATGCTTCCAACGCGGCTGGCGATCCTTGTTCAGCCAGTCTGGATTCCAAAAAGAAGAAATGAAAATAGTAAAGAGCATCAAGGAAAGCTCAACCATGGCTTTGAGGGAGACACACACACACACACACACACACAGGGTGGGGGAGAGAGAGGGAAGATTTCTTCTTTTTGGAATCCAGATTGGCTGAACAAGGATTGCCAGCCGCATTGGAAGTGTCTCTTCGGTCGACCCATCTCCCCCTCCTCCTCCTCTTGCAACTGGCAGCCGTGGGAGGCCCGGGAGGATGGCGTGCACATCCGAGGAGGAGAAGGAGGAGGAAAAGGGTCACCCAATGGGATGCTTCCAATGCGGCTGGTGATCCTTGTTCAGCCAGTCTGGATTCCAAAAAGAAGATATGAAAATAGCAAAGAAGCACCAAGGAAAGCCCAGCCGCGGCTTTGAAGGACACACACACACACACAGAAAGAGAGAGTGGGAGGGGGAGGGGGGAAGATAGGGAAGAGAGCTTGGCCAGCTGTGGCTTTGAGAGAGAGAGGGAAAAAGAGGGAAAGAGAAAAAGAAAGAATGAGAGAGAAAAGTCTTCTAGTCCAAAGCCTCTACTCAGGCAGGAAAACTGAGGATGCCTAGTCTGAGTGAAGGGCCAGGCAAAGGTGTCGAATAATCTTTGGAGGGACCCTATGCCAGGGGTCTCCAACCTTAGCATCTTTAAGACTTCTGGATTTCAATTCCCAGAATTTTGGAAGTTAAAGTCTACAAGTCTTAAAGTTTCCAAGGTTGCCTGCCCTATACCATTTCAGAGAAATGCTTGTCCTGTCTATTCTTGAAAACCTCCAGTGTTGGAGCATCCAGAACCTCTGGAGACAAGCAATTCCACTGGTTAATTGTTCTCTCTGTCAGGAAATTTCTCCTTAGTTTTAGGTTGCTTCTTCTTTGTTCAGTTTCGATCCATTGCTTCTTGTTTTGTCTTCTGCTGCTTTGGAAAATACATTGGCCCCCCCTTCTTTGTGGAAACCCTTCAAAACCCTGTTTTGTGGCCTGCCTATCACACTCTTGGACAAAGCACGTGAGCCATTTCCTCATTTCAGTGGTCCATAAAAGTACATCTACAGTATGTGGATGCAGATAATAAAGTCGAAAAAAGGTGAAAATTTTACAGAACTATAGATACATTGAGGTGGGGGGTAACAAGGAGTGGCTGGGAAGGAAGGGATTGGGCGAAATGCCCCTTGACATGAGTGATGTTGGGTTGGCCACGCCCATCAAGCCACATG
Source organism: Bungarus multicinctus (assembly GCA_023653725.1). Taxonomy (NCBI): domain Eukaryota; kingdom Metazoa; phylum Chordata; class Lepidosauria; order Squamata; family Elapidae; genus Bungarus; species Bungarus multicinctus. The sequence goes on from CM042840.1 coordinate 110,594,522, forward strand.
ACCACCAAGCCATGCCCACCCAGTCACATGATCACCAAGCTACACCCACCAAATAAGCCATGCCCACAGAACTGGTAGTAAAAATTTTTGAATTCCAGCACTGCACTGAGCCATATTTCTGTATGTGTGTGAAGGGGAAAATCTAGAAAAATCTCACTGCCAGAAATTGTTATAATATAATATTGGCATCTCTATTCCCAGTTTTCTGGAGGGTGTTGTTGAGATACTAAAACTAAAATACAGCCCATGGATTGTGAATTTCAATATTCTAAGAATTTAATACTTGCTCTAATATACCATATTTTTCACACTATAAGATGTACTTGATCGTACAAGAAAAAAAAATACATTAGGTGTTCCCATCAGAGTACTGTGAATAAGAAGCGCCGAATATGGAACAGCAGTGTAGTGAGGGAAGGAGGCGGAGCCTGATAGGACCACAGATAGGTGTCTGTTATGTATTAGCATATTTACCTGTAATTGGTCAGTCCATGGTGGAGGGAAATTCGAAGAGCCATCACAGCCGCGAGCAGCCTGACTGTAAAAGGGCTGCCGTGGTTTCTTTGATGCTCAATCCTGGATAGAAATAAAGATGTCTGGTTACTATGCTGGCCTCCTGAGTCTCATTCCCACGATCTAACACTGGCGATGAAGGTGGGATCTTGAGACAAAGGGAACCAGTGAGCACTTGGTGATCGATGAACACCGGTGACCCATCGAGACAAGATGGCTGGAAACAATAAGCCACCCGCACCATACAATCCATCAACTGAAGACTGGGAATTGTACATTGACCGATTTCTCTTGTTCCTTGAAGGGCGTGACCTCAACAATATCTCCGAATACAGGAAGAGAGCCGTCTTCCTCACACATTGCGGCCCCACCATATTCAAAATGGCCAAAGTGTTAATGGCACCCACTGATGTGAGAACGATGCATGGCTGGACCTGGAGAGAATACTGAGGGATCACTACACACCAACTGTCTCCTGCCTCATCAAATGACACAAATTTTATCGGTGCAACCAAAAAGAAGGTGAGAGCATCAGTGATTTTGTTGCAACCCTGAGGGACATCACTGGAGTGTGCAAATTCCTAAACATGGATGAGGCCATGAGAGACCGAGTGGTTCTGGGACTGAGAGATCTTACACTACAAGGCCAATTATTAACAAAACCCAAAATTACACTCAAAAATGCAATAGAAGAGGCCACTGCAGCAGAAGCAATGCAGAAATCAATGGCTGCCATGCGGAAAATGAATAAAGCGCCTCCAAAAACACCACCACAACCCACCATGAGGACATCGAGCCCACATCAGAAGGTGAAGAGGAAGACTAAGGGGTAAATCAACTCCGTTTGGAACAGCAGAAGGGACTGAAACAGAAAAAGGAAAGAATTTTGTTGTGCCGGTTGCAAGGGGAACCATCTACGCTCCGAGTGCCGTTTCCTAGATACAATATGCAAACGGCAGGGACATATTGCTAAGGTCTGCCGAGCAAGAAAAAACTACATCCCTAGACAAAGATAGAACACCCCCTCTTCCTGAGAGAGGGAAGAACAAACAGGGAGCCATTGGAACCAAGACAAATGAAACAGGAGAGGGAAAGAGGCAAACAATGGAAGAGATGAAACACACCAGACGGTGACCATTAGACACTCAAACATGACAAACGTCAGGAAGGTATACATCCAGGTCACAATAGAAGGCCAGCCTTGCCGGATAGAAGTGGAGTTAGGCTCATATTTATCAATGGTATCATGAGATACCATAAAAAGATTGATACCAGACATAACCCGGGAAGGACTTGAAAGACAAACACTGATGCTGAAAGACTACCAGGGGAACAAAATCCCTGTGGTAGGCATTGGGCAATTCAAAGTAGCTTTCAAAAAATACATCAGAGTCCTCCCACTAACCATAGTCTGAAATTGACCAAGCCTATTGGGACTCAAATGGTTTGCACCATTGGGTATCGAAGTCATAGTAATAAACAGCATCACTGAGACTGATTGGGAAGAGAACCTGATGGAAGAATTCTGAGACATGTTCGACGGAGAGCTGGGCAAGTACCGGGGGTCCCCAATTTCTTTTAACCTAAACCCAACCATAACTCCTATAAGATTAAAGGTGAGGTGGGTCCCTTTCACACTGAAACCAAAAATCGATGAGCAATTGGATAAACTCATTGCACAAGGAGTCCTAGAGCCAATTGACCACACAAAGTGGGAAACCCCAATTGTTACACCAATTAAACCAGATGAGTCTGTACGCGTTTGCGGGGACTATAAAGCAACCCTTAACCACGCACTCCAACAAAGCGCATACCCTGTTCCAATGGTACAGCATCTATTACATTCCCTTGGGGGGGGGAATCTTCACAAAAATAGACCTTACACAGGCCTACCAACAATTATCCATTGACCCCAAAACAGCAGAAGCTCAGACAATCGTAACACACAGGGAGGCATTTAAATGCAACAGATTGCAATTTGGTGTCAGTGTTACCCCAGGGGTGTTCCAGAGCTTAATGGAACAGCTACTGCAAGGGATAAAAGGGGTGGTATCATATTTTGACAATGTCCTCATATCAGCCAAAGACAAAGAACAATTGTGGGACCGCCTAAGGGAAGTCCTAAGTAAATTCAAGGAGGTGGGACTAAAAGTGAAAAAGGAGAAGTGCAAATTAGCCACCAACAAAGTTGAATTCCTAGGATACCTTATAGACAGTAAAGGAATTCACCCCATAGAAAAAAGATCAGAACAATCAAGGAAGCCCCCAGACCCACAAATAAAACTGATCTGTAAGCTTTCTTAGGACTCATTAACTTTTACAATATATTCCTACCACAGAAAGCAACTATCGTGGAACTACTACACTGGTTGCTTGACAAGAAAGCAACCTGGGCCTGGGGGCGACAGGAAGAAACAGCATTCCAGGAAATAAAAAACTTGATCACATCAGACCACGTACTAATACAATACATTACCAATAACCCTAACCTGTGATGCGTCACCTTTCAGTGTTGGTGCTATCTTCAGTCATATATTACTAATGGGAAAGAAGCACCCATAGCATTCTATTCAAAAACTCTATCAAAGCCAGAGCGGAACTACAGCCAACTAGACAAAAAGGCATTGGCCACTGTCACTGGGATCAAGCGTTTCCATGAATATATCTATGGGACGAACTTCACCCTAGTCACAGAGCACAAGCCACTCCTGGGCATCATCACAGGAAGTAAAGCTACACCAAATATATTGTCACCCCAGATGATGAGGTGGTCAGAATTCTTGGCTGCCTACAACTACAAATTAACATACCGACCTAGTAAGGACATAAATCATGTTGATGTACTTAGCCGTTGCCCCCTACCTGACATAGAAGAAGACCCAGCACCAACAACATTGACCCTCCAAATAGAGACATTAGAAAATCTACCCATAACAGCAGCCGACATCGCTAGGGAAATGACTAGAGACAAAACCCTGGCATGAATTTTAAATTGGGTAGGAAAAGGATGGCCAGAGACTGAGAGTGATGAGAACATCAAACTGTTCCAGAACAGACAAACAGAACTGTCCATGTTAAAAGGGTGCATACTATGGGGGGACCAGATGATAATACCAAACGTTTTAAGGCAAAGCATACTAGGAATGTTACATGAGGGACACCCGGATATGTCAAAATGAAATCCCTGGCAAGGAGTTATGTGTGGTGGCTGGGGATGGACAAGGAGATAGGGGATTGGGTAGCAATATGCAAATGCTGCCAGGAATCTAGACCAACAACTCCCACAGCACCAAAACACAAATGGGAAACACCAAGGGGATCATGGTCAAGATTACACATTGATTTTGCGGGGCCAACCAAAGGACACACTTTCCTAATAGTCATAGACACTTACTCCAAATGGCTAGAAGTAAGCATCATGCACTTCACCATGACAGAAGCCATCATTAGACAGCTCAGGAAACTTTTTGCAACACACAGGTTGCCAGATTTAATTGTATCCGACAACGGGCCACAATTCATGGCAATACCATTCGAGGGATTTTTAGCACAACATGGGATAAGTCATGCACTAACAGCACCGGGACACCCATCGATGAAAAGTCAGGCGAAACGTATGGTACGTTTCATTAAGGAAACATTACAAAAGCTATGGCCCTGGGACACACAAGAAAAAATAGATAAACTACTAAGCATACAGCACATAACACCCAGTGCCACAACAAATAAAAGCCCAGCGGAATTACTAATGGGGAGGAAACTAAGATCACACCTAGACAGACTACACCCAACATATAACCCTGAAAAACCAGTAGACTCCTCAAGTAAATGCTGCACATTCCAAACAGGGGACCCCATATACGCAAAAAACCTTATGGGGGATCCATTGTGGATACCAGCGACAGTTACCCAAATAACAAGACCCCGTTCCTACAGGGTAGACACCATGGATGGTAGGAGCTGGAAAAGACACATAAACCAGCTCAGATATAGAATTACGAGGGGTGACACAAACCGACACACGGAAAAGGGGGGAGACCCCTCAAATGCAACCAGGGAGCAGGGGGAGATCCCTCTAAAACAACCAGGGAAGAGGGGAGAGACCCCTCAAACAGACAAAAAATAACAAAAATCACCAATAAGAAAAACAACAGAACAAAACCTGACTAGCAAAGCACACAACTGCCACTAATAAGTACAGCTTCAGTGAGAAAACGCAAGCACGTACCTGAGACCAGAGAAGAAGGCAGCAGAGAGAGATAGGAGGTGATCCAGGACGATAGCGAAAAAGCGGTTCCTGGTGGGTAGGCAAGGCCGGATTGGTTGACTGGACCAGGTGGAGAGGGGTGTTATGTATTATCATACTTACCTGTGATTGGTTGGTCCGCAGCGGCGGGAAATTCAAAGAACTGTCATTGGACACAGCCGTGAGCAGCCTGACTGTAAAAAGGCTGCTGCGGTTTCTTTGGCACTCAGTCCTGGATAGAAATAAACATGACTGATTACTATGCTGGCTTCCTGAGTCTCATTCCCATGATCTAACAGTGTCCTCATGTGTCAGCTCTGCCAACAGTGGCTGCTCTGTAGAGGAGAAAACTCCATTGTATATGGATATCTCTTGCCACCCCGTGCAGGAGCTTCCAAGTGGAGCTGCTCTCACTACTGTTGAGCTTTGAAGCCAGCCCAATCTCAGGGTCAGAACCAGAGAATTTGGTCACTCTGTCAGACATACCCCTGGAACAATTACCAGCTGCCACTGGCCAAGAAGAGGCCTCTCAATCTCCAGCTCTCCCAGAACCTATTTATTATTTATTATTTATTTATTTATTGATCGTATTTCTATACCGCTCCCTCTCCGAAAAGGGACTCGGGGCGGTGTACAGCCTAATAAATACTTAAAATACAAGAATACAAAATTAAATAGAGTTTAAAACCAAATTAAACATGAATATAGCTGCATCCCAAAAGTTTAAAAATGAAGTTAAAATTTTAAAAACCCTATTAACTTAAAACCCCTTAAACCCTCACTGGGCCAGGCCAGCCTGTTTAAAAAATAGGGTCTTAACTGCGCGCCGGAAGGAGAGGATATCTGTCATGGCTCGTATCTCCGGGGGGAGATCATTTCAGAGGGAGGGCGCTCCCACAGAGAAAGCACGCACCCTCGGGGCCGCCAGCCGCCAGCGATCAGGTGGCGGTACCCCAAGTAGGGCGACCCTGTGGGAGCGTACTGGGCGGCGGGAGGTTGTTGATGGCAGCAGGCGGTCCCGTAAGTACCCGGGTCCCGAGCCATGGAGCACTTTAAATACCGTCAGTACCACCTTGAATCGAATCCGGAAGGCCACAGGAAGCCAGTGCAGCCTGCGGAGAAGTGGTGTTACGTGCGCGCCCCGAGGGGCGCCCACGATCACCCGCGCGGCTGCATTCTGAACTAACTGCAGCCTCCGGAGACTCTTCAAGGGGAGCCCCATGTAGAGAGCATTGCAATAATCCAAGCGGGAGATAACGAGGGCAGAAGTGACTGTGCGAAGTGCGCCCAGATCCAGAAAGGGCCGCAACTGGTAAATCAGACGAATCTGATAAAAAGCCCCCCTGGTGACGGCTGCAATATGTTCTTCCAAAGACAGCCGCACATCCAGGAGGACACCCAAGTTGCGTGCCCTTTCCACGGGGGTCAAAACCTCTCCCCCCACGGCCAGCGAAAGAATAAGCTGGCTGTATCTGGGCGCAGGAAATCACAGCCACTCGGTTTTGGCCGGGTTGAGACGAAGCCTGTTACGACCCATCCAACCCCGCACGCCCTCCAGGCACCGGGTCATCACTTCGACGGCTTCGTTGGGGTGGCCCGGGGTGGAGATGTACAGCTGAGTATCATCAGCGTACTGATGGAACTCCACCCCAAAGCCACGGATGATCTCACCCAGCGGCTTTACATAAATGTTGAACAGCAGGGGCGAGAGCACCGACCCCTGAGGCACCCCACAAAGCAGGGGCCTTGGGGACGATCTCTGCCCCCCCGTCAACACAAATTGCGAGCGGTCGGAGAGGAAGGAGGAGAACCACCGCAACACGGTGCCTCCAACCCCCAACCCCCCCAACCGCTGCAATAAGATACTGTGGTCGACAGTATCAAAAGCCGCCGAGAGATCTAACAGGACCAGGACAGAGGAACAACCTCTGTCCCGAGCCCTCCAGAGATCATCAACCAACGCGACCAACGCCGTCTCCGTGCTGTGCCCGGGGCTGAAGCCCGATTGGAGGGGGTCAAGATAACTCGCTTCATCCAGGAACCGGGGGAGCTGACGGGCCACCACACTCTCTACAACCTTCACAACAAAGCGAAGGTTGGAGACAGGACGATAATTTGATAACAATGCTGGGTCCAGGGACGGTTTCTTGAGGAGGGGCCGCACCACCGCCTCCTTCAAGGCGGCGGGTAAAAGCCCCTCTCTCAAGGAAGTGTTTATAATACCCTGGAACCAGCCTCGTGTCACCTCCCGAGTGGCCAAGACCAGCCAGGAGGGGCACGGGTCCAACAAATAGGTGGTGGCATTCAGTCCCCCCAGCACCCTGTCCACGTCTTCTACAGTAACAGGGTCGAACTCAACCCAAATGGCCTCCCCGATATCTACCCCCGCCCCCCCCCGCCCGGAGATGCCCAGTCAAAGTCCAGCTCGTCCCGAATCTGAGCGATTTTGTCCTGCAGAAACCTAGAAAACTCCTCAGCCCGTCCCTGTAAGGGATCCTCCCGCGCATCCATCTCTAAAAGGGAGCGGGTCACCCTAAACAGGGCGGCTGGGCGGTTTTCCGCGGACGCAATAAGGGTGGAGAGGTAAGTCCTCCTCGCCACCCTTATCGCCACTAAGTACGTCTTAATATAAGATCGTAGAAGTGTTCGGTCAGACTCAGAACGGCTAGCTCTCCAACTACTCTCTAGGCGTCTTTTCCGGCGCTTCATCTCCCTTAGCTCCTCAGAAAACCAAGGAGCCATTTGGGATCGGCACCGGGTCAGAGGCCGCAAGGGCACGACCCGGTCAAGGGCCCCAGCAGCCACCCTATCCCAGGTGGCAACCAGGCCCTCAACCGAGTCGTGTGTGTGAGCTTTGGGAAATGGCCCAAGCTCCATCAGGAACCTATCCGGGTCCATCAGGCGCCTGGGGCGGTACCATTTAAGCGTCCCCACCTCCCTGCGGTCGGGGGGTGTGGAACGGAAGTCGAGCTTCAGGAGCGAATGGTCTGTCCATGACAGGGGTTCTATAACTATGTCCCCTACACCCAGACCACTCTGCCACTGATGAGAGACAAAAACTAAATCCAGGGTGTGACCTCCCACGTGAGTAGGGTCCCGAATTAACTGGGTCAGGCCCATGGCTGTCATGGAAGCCATGAACTCCTGAGCAATCCCCGAGGTACCGCCGGCAGAAGGGAGGTTGAAATCCCCCATGACCATAAGCCTGGGGGTCTCAACCGCCACGCCGGCTATAACCTCGAGGAGCTCAAGCAGGGCCGATGCCGCATAGCAGGGAGCCAGGTATGCGATCAGCAAGCCCACCTGCACCCTGTAACATGGTTGGTAAGTGAATCTGGATTACCCATTGACTTTGCTTGTCAGAAGAAATCACATGACCTTAGGGCATAGCAACCATCATAAATATGAAACAGTTGCCAACCATTGGAATTTTGGTCATGTGACCAAGGGGATGCTGCAGCAGTTGTAAGTATGAAAAACCTGTAGGGAATCCATCTCAACCTGTTTTTCTTTCCCTCTACATGCTGCGACTCCCACCTCCGGCTGGTGCCTACATCCAGAAAGAACACAGCTACCAGGTGGGTAGTGCCTTGCTCTGGAAGAGACGAGCTGAGGCAGCACTTGATGCACTAGGAAAAGCACAGCAGCAGCTCCAGGCTTCCCGGTGTCAAGTACAGAGACTCCTTCTGCACATCTTGAATTGCAGCGTGAACAGCGGCCACACAGTACCGATGCACACCAAAGGTTTAAGGATCACCTGCAGGTCTTTGAATTGCAGCTGCTAAATGACATTGAATGATGTGAATCAGCCGAAACTTATCTTGTTTTGTGTGGTGGTGTTACAAACTTGGGCAGTCATATTTCCCATCTCCAAATTTGATTACAATAATAATAAATAAAAACATTTCTGTGGCTTAAAATACAGGTAGTCCTCAAGTTATAACCACAATTGACTTGCTAAGGGAAACATTTGTTAAATAAATTTGTCCCATTTTACAATTTTTCTTGCCGCAGTTAAGTGAATCATTGCATTTGTTAAATTAGTAACATGGTTGGTAAGTGAATCTGGATTACCCATTGACTTTGCTTGTCAGAAGAAATCACATGACCTTAGGGCATAGCAACCATCATAAATATGAAACAGTTGCCAACCATTGGAATTTTGGTCATGTGACCAAGGGAATGCTGCAGCAGTTGTAAGTATGAAAAACAGTCATAGGTCACTTTTTAAAGTGCCATTTAACTTTGAAGGGTCACCAAATGTTGTAAGTCAAGGACTACCTGTACTGAGATCAGGCAATGTTCTGCCATCTCAAGAGAGCCATCAATATTCTGTCAAACTTATAGGAGATGTTTCCGAATATGGCCTCATAAATAAATGCCTCTCTTTGATTAGCTTTTATTTTTTTAAAACCAACAGCTAAATCATTTCTCTTATAAAGATAAGGGAAAATTGAATATGTTGAATTCTACTCAGTTGTATGCTTATAATATTCTTATTGGACATACGAAAAATTGTGGGATTTATAATTTGTAGATTTCAATGTATTAATATTTAATACAATAAAACAAACAGACCATTGGAGTATCTTCATTTCAGCTAATATGCACCAATTTTTGTGTGTGGAAGTTTTATTTTGCATAAAGATCCTCAAATGACTGGTAGTGTTTATTTCCAATTTGGAGTACCTAAATAGAATTTTTGATACGATCTCTCTCCTAATTTTGAAGCTATTTAATTTTTTTAGACTTGTGTAAAAAAAAGTTTATAACCTCCTAGATATTGAATTCACTACAAATTATTACAAATGACAAGGGACACGTGCAGTACAGCTACATGTTGAAAACCATAAACTAAACTGTGCTTATCACTACTATAGAAAGTGACCTGGTGAACCAGAGGAGATTCTGTGCTTGGCAAATACCAGAACACTGAATCAAAGACAAGGTCTGATAATCCATAAGTCAGTTAAGGTAGCAAATGTTCTCTGCATAAAAAGATTCATGAAAAAAGCAAAGTTAAATATTTACCAGATCTTAATCTAGAGGAGTAGTCAGGCCCAGGAAAGACAATTGGTTTTGCAATTGCTCACACAAGATAAAGACATTATTTTCAGGGGTGAATTATTTCTCAAAGGCCTGCTTTATATATGGTTTCATGTATCTGCCCTAAGCAGCTGGAATACTGGCTCAGTTCATATGCTGAGTCTGCTCAGAAGTTTGTTTCATTTATCCATCATTTTAGAAAGAGTACAAAATGTAAGTACCAAGATACACAATAACTACAAAATAAATCTGTAACAAATATGATAAAAACTAGAAAAAAATGGGAAAAAATGAAATACGATTGATACGGTAAGTGTGCTTGGGACCTAAAACAATTTCTGAGTTCAGTAGAACATTGCTACTAAGAATAACAGATACAGAATAATGATAGAATTACAACTATTCTTAAAATAAAAGAATTGCTTTTACGTCTGATACAGTTATTTAGGAAGCATGATCTTGGCTTATAGCCACAATGAAAATATCCGAGTCCACATTGCTCTAATGCAATATTTTGCAATATTAGCAACTTTCCAATATGTGGATTTCAATTTCTAGAATTCCTCAGCCATTATGCTGGGAGTTGAAGTGCACACAGCTTAAATTGACAAGGTTGAAAAACAGTGTTCTTAGTGTCTGATAAACTAATATATTTGAGCAAGTCTACATATGCCAGAAGGTAGAACAGTGGCTCAATGGATAAGATGCTGGGTTTGTCAGCTGAATTGACAACCCAGGTTTGAGACTTGAGCGCCATGTAATGGGGTGAGCTCACATTTTCACACAACTCCTGCCAATGAATTTCATCCTGTATTTCTTTTACATGGTTTTTTAAAATGATGCATATGTTGCCCCAGGCATAAGATACTTGAGAGTTCACATTGCAACACTGGTCAAAAGGACCCAGCAGAAATTATACTACCTGAGACTTCTCAGGAAACAACAGCTGAATGAAAAGCTGCTTGGTGACCTTCTACCGCTGCAACATAGAGAGTATTTTAACTTACTGCACCTCTGTATGGTTTGCCAATTGCACAGTAGCAGATAGGAAAGCACTCCAGAGGGTTAATGTCATTGCTCAGAGGATCATTGGTTGCCCTCTGCCCTCTTTGGAAGAGCTTTATAGCTCCTGCTGCTTTAAGAAAGTTCAAAACATTCTTAAAAATCCATCTAATCCTGGACACCCTATTTTTGAACTATTACCATCTGGTAGATGGTACAGGATAATAAAAAGAATGACAAATAGGCTGAAAAACAGCTTCTATCTTAGAGCAGTAATTATATTGAATTCTATTGTATAGTGCAATATTAATATAATATCGGATTTTCAATTCAATTGTATAGAATGTGAAGGATGTCTGTTTGTTTTTTATTTTTATAATGTACACTGAAGTTGGCATTTAATTTTGTTGTACAAGGTGCAATGACAATAAAGTAAAGTAAACTAATAAAGCAAAAGAAGGATCATAAGGTAATCTACCTATTAATTAATATATAAATATATAATATATACAATAATATAAAAGAAATGCTTACTTATTTCACTCAGCAGGGTTGTGATTTCTTTAAATCAAGATTAATATACAACAAAATCACAATAATTCCCTGTTATAAAGTTTTCTGGATCTTCATGGCACGAGCAAAAATATAGGTAACTTAAAGGGGTAGCAAGAATTTTGCATTTTTTGCATCATTAGTTTGAACTTACAAAGCTTTTGTAGAGCTGAACTGAGCCTATTTACTATACCTATTAAAACATTGTGCTATCTAACACATCTCTAAGGTCAAGGAGCAGCAAAGAACAAATTCCTATGACTTTTTCTGACGAAAATAACTTTGGGTCAATTGATCACACTAATTAAAATTAAAAATTGATGTAGATTCAAATAGTCCTGTTGTAGGCTTTGATGTTATATTGTGAAAAGACATTTTGCCTGAGTTGTTGGATACATTATTCCTGTCAATCAAATTGTTTTTTTATGATGTAAAATAGAAGGTAAATTACCAGGAGGCTTTCCATCTCTGTTCTGCTACTAAGTACAGTACTTAAAGCTGGATCAAAGACCACTGTCTTTTGGAAAGTCCATGCAGATTTTTCATAGTATATATAGCATATTAAAGTAATCCTCAATTTATAGCCACAGTACAATCATTTTAAGCAGTGTAGTCATTAAGTGAGTTACAGCTGATTTTATTACCTTTTAGACTTATTGCTAAGTGAATCCAATTTCCCCCTTGATTTTGTTTGTCAGAAGCTCTTTTGGAAGGTCACAAATAGCAGTCATATGATTCTGGGATGCTGCAAAAATCATAAAAATATGCCAGTTTTCAAGTACCTAAATTTTAATTATGTGACTATGGGGATGCTGCGACAGCCCTGCAAAAATCAGTCATGAATCACATTTTTTCATCATGTCACCTGAAACAAGGATTAAATGAAGTACGTTGAAGACATTATTTCCAGCAGTTCTGTAAAGCTCTCTCCCTTTCGATGATATATAAACTAGATAAATGTAAAATTTTGACTGTCATTCATATTTTTGCATGTTTTTGCCTATTTGTCTCTTTTTGCCAGTTGTTGGTGTTTGTTTTCATTTAATAAACTTCAAGCTATATTTCTGTTAGCTGAATTTAGTTGTGTATGTATGTGTGTGTTTATGATTGCTCAGATGATATAAAGATTAATTGGAAGTGTGATGGTTGCAAACTAAACTGTAAACTACCCAGTAGTAATTTTCCAGTATGCACAACACACAAATGAGTTACTGGATTTTTGTATAATTTATTAAATGCAGAACTACCAAATAGGTACAGTTCACATAATGTATGAAGGCAAACAAAATTAAGATTTCTTCAAATGTAGCTACTAGATATCATTATATACTAAAGATAAGTGGCAAAAAGTGTTTCATAATGTCAGAATACAAGGTAAATGCAAATTGGGAGAAGTCATACATCATGAGTCAAGTGTGCAATCCTGCTGTTAGCATGACTTTTTGCTGCTGTTAACATGACTGTTTGTTGCTGTTAACATGACTTCAGTGTTCTATTATCCTGACTAACTGGATTATGACGAAGTAACCTGTTGGGATGGCATGCTTTCCTCTGGTACAAGGGAACTAAAATGCAGGAGTATTTTAGAAAACATTATATTTGAGAGGTACTGTTTTTGAATTGGGAGACGATAAAAGGACTATACTACTTAAAAATTCAATTATGGATATCTACAATTGAAGCTTAAATTCACATTTATTATGTTCTTCCATTAACATCCTTTTTTCAATGATTCTATTGTACCATTTCTTCTATTTTAATAAAACTCTTGCATTTCTCAATTCATTTAGTTCTTTTTACCTGCAATTAAGTCATATAAGAGTCCCCTGGCAGTTGCAGATGTACCCACTGCCATCAGCAAACCCATTTTTCAGCAGAATTTACTATCAAACCTCTGATGAATTAAGAAATACAAGAGTTATACTAATATCAAAGAAATGGTGGAATAGAATCTTTAATAAAAAATGCTGAAGGAGGGACAAATAATGTAAAAAACCCAATGGCAGTAGAGTTATTTTGTGTTGAATCCCATGTTAAATTGTCCCAATAAGTTGTTCCTCAGTGAGTTGGCTACTCTGAGTTGCTGTGGTAAGTTGACCTGGATGAGTTGGCCATGACTAGTTTACTTTGGCAACTTGACCATGATGAATTGGCCATGAAGAGATTTTCTGATATTCAGCTCGAGGGATCCCATTGTCTAAATCATCTCCATCTCCAGTCAATCCCAGCTGCAGTTTAAAGTAGAGTTCAAAGCTTCCCTAGAGCTGAAGGCAGAAAATCTCCTATTCCTCCTTTCTTATTGCTTGCTCAAATGTTGTGAGAATAAATGGGCCTCATTTAGTGACTACCTCATTTAGTAAATTTTCCAGTTATGATCTTCCAGGGGAAGGTATAGCAAACTAAAGATGGGTCTATGAAAATGGAGCTGATGACTGTGACAGAGTCCAAGAGATCAGGGAGGATGTTGCCTAAAACTCACACATCCCATGTTTGGTGTCGAACTGATAAAAACTTCACCTCTAAATTTGAGACACATTTATCTTTGCAAATGGTTTTTTTTTTTTTTTGGTGCCCACCAAAAACTATGAATCACCAAAGAATTTAGGTTGAGCATTAAAAACACCAAGCTTTGAGAGAAACAAGGATCCCACAGTTCAATCCTGAGCTACAATAATCTCTTCTATGGATAAAATTTACATCTTGGGTAATGTTAAAAAAATACATTGCATGAGACATTTATTTTTCAATAAGGACTACCAATTCTTTGAATATGTTTCTTATTTCTAGTTAGGGGGACAACTGTTATTAGGTTTAGTTGTATAATTAAGCCTTCATGAAACATACAGACAGTTATGTTCATACTGACTCCCTATGCTCTATTAATAAGTGATCTAAGTTTATTTTGCAATATTATATTGTTCAGACAAAGAATTTCAACCTGAAGCAGCTTATGGCTCTATGAGGCATCCTTAAGAAAGGTTTCTAAACCTACAGCAAATGCAGCCAAATTATGAATATCTTTATAGTTCATAGTTTATTCTGTATAATTCCATGACAGGAGCAACTGCCTTCATATTTTGCAGTTATGTCTAAATGACTCTTTAATTTATTTTTGCAGGACTGAATGAATCCCTCTTCACCGTAGCCAATAAATAGTAAAAAAAAATACAAATTCCTTGCAAAATAAAGTTTTAAAACCATTGGTCTGTAAATCCATCATAATCCACGAGGTAATCTAATGCTTGGAGTATAACATGTTACAGGCAATACTCTTTAAAGTACAAATGTAGTTATGTTTAGCCAATTGCCCTGTGCAGCTTTGCGTTGTAACATCCCAAGCTGCTTCATAATCAGCTGGATTAAGACAAATATGGCAGTGCCAAATGATGTATGGTGTGCCATATCATGTACACTAAGCAAAGAAGGGGAAGGAAGAAGGAGAACTCGGACATAAAACAGGTTATTTAGAAAACAAACACAGGGTCAGTCAAAAATGACTCAAATGCCTTTAGTCCAATCCACAAAATGGGAGAAATGAACTGGATGAATTAGAAATCAAAGTACATGAGGGCAGATATGATATTATTGCCAATACAGAACCTTGATGGAGTGATGAAAAAACACTATCAAGGTGAATGAAAGATTCCTTCAACTTTCCTTCTAACTCTGCTATCCTGTTACACTTCTTGTATATTTGGGCAATTAATTTCCTTTGAAAAGTGATTGGGGCATTGGAATTTTCCTGCATAAAAGGGTAGTCAAAATACAATCATGTGATTCATTCACTAATCAGTGCTTAATGCACAGGAGAAAGAGGACATCACTTACCTTCATTGGAATGACTAAAGAGAAAATCCAATGATTTTATTTAACAGGCCAGCATTTTTTATTACATGTTGCTTGGGATTGTTAGTTGCAAATTATGATAGTAAGGTTCTTTAGCCTAGTATCTACCAGTTGTGGCTCTTTCTGGATTGGGGTGCATTGCGCATGGTCACTTCTGCCCTTGTCATCTCCCGCCTAGACTATTGTGATGTTCTCTACATGGGGCTCCCCTTGAAAAGCATCCAGAGGCTTCAGCTGGTGCAGAATGCGGCTGCGCGGGTGATCTTGGGAGCTTCTCGGAACTCACATATTACACCGCTCCTGCGTGAGCTGCATTGGCTCCCGGTGGCCTTTCAGGTGCGATTCAAGGTGTTGGTGACCATCTTTAAAACACTCCATGGCTTGGGACCCGGGTACTTGCGGGACCGCCTACTGCCACCATCGGCCTCCCACCGGCCAGTGCGCTCCCACAGGGTGGGCCTCCTCGGTGTGCCGCCAGCTGGATGATGTCGGCTGGTGGCCCCGAGGGTGTGGGCCTTCTCTGTGGGAGCACCCTCCCTTTGGAATGATCTACCTATGGAGATGCGAGCCATTGCTGACCTGCGAGCCTTCCGACGCACACTAAAGATCCACCTTTTCCAGCAGGCCGGTCTGGCCTAATGTTATGAGAAGAGTTTTAATTTTTTAACTTTAACTTATTTTTTAAATTTTATTGGGTTTTATTGGCTTTGCAGTTTTTAATTCAGCCATTTATTTAATAACTTTTAAATTTATTTTAACTTTTCTGATTGTATATTTTTTATCATGGCTGTTCACCGCCCCAAGTCCCTTTTTGGGAGAGGGAGGCGGTATATAAACTTGATAAATAAATAAAATAAATATTCCTCTAACCAAAATGCAAAGAAGGACAGACAGTTCCACAAAAATGCACCAAGCCTTCAGAATAAGAATCTATTCAGAATATCACCATTATTTCACAGGTCACTGGAAAAGGCATCTGAGACCCAGAGCTCCCTCTTCTTTTTCAGCTGTTTCTACAAGAGTTCATTTTTTTACTGAGAAGATCAGGAACACAAATTTGTAAATATTGCAGAGCCTGGTCATCAGTCACATGAAGGACAGGATAAAATCCTCTCAGGGGAAAGACATCCTCCCATATCACATTTAAACTATATCTACAGGAACAAAGGGACTCAAACTACAAACAGATTAATGGTTAGAAGTTATGCATCAAGCAACTGCACACTAGTATGCAGTACATCCATAGCATGGTAGTCATGCAAATTAGAAAAACATGCACTACTACTCTGTACCACGTGTATGAACTTCTCTGTTTTCCTACAAGCTTCGATGAAATAAAAGGACCAAAAGTGCTTTTGAAGTTGGAAATATTTTTAAAATGTTCTAAAGGCCTTGGCTATGGTTTTGTTATTGTTGTTGTCATTTTATTGTTGTTGTTTGCTTGCTTTTGGCACAGGAAGACAACAGTTTTAAACTTACAAAGCATGTTACCTTTACTTATTTATGTTTATAGATCAAGCTACTAGAGAGACTGGCTGGCTCAATGATGGTGGGGATTGTTCAACCCATCCGGAATTGCAGGCACCAGCCCTGGGAAACTCCTCCATTGGCAGGTGTCAGTCTTCCCACAAAGGAAACGATACTAGGTGAAATAATATTTATTGAAAAGCGACATTAATAGAAGCTTAACAAACTTCCCATCGCCACTTGTAACCGTCTGGACAATTTAGGGTGGGTCTTCTTTTTTTTTCAGACCTTTAAGTCACTGGGAGCTCCAGCCTCTCTTGTCTGTTTCCGACGCTGCATCTTTTCATTTCCCTTTCCAAAGTCATCCACGCAACTGGACGTTCCGTGCCCGCCCACCCTCAACTGGACTTCCAATTTATGTCTGTGTGCTGGAAAACTCAGGATGACGTCCCCTCCCGCTTCGCCATCCATTTTCACTTTTCCTCTCCGCACTGGGCAGGCAGAAGCAGCGGCGGCTAAGTGGTGAGTTCTTCCCGGAGTCCCGGTTCGCTTCTTTTGCTCCGAACTGTCCAGGCAGGCGGCAGGCGGCGGACAGCGGTAAGGGAGGGAATGGGCGGAGAGCCGAGAGAGTTGCCTTCCTCTCCCTTGCTGGACCGGCGCCGGTTCCCCCGGTCTTCGAGGTATCTTGATTGCAAGCAAACCCATTGGGCAGGAGTGACAATCTTCCGCCATCTTCCAACTCTTGGCTTGCAAAAAAGCGCTGCCCGCTTATTCACTGGATCGCAAGACGCAATGCCTACCTGCCCACCCGCCAGCCCCGCCGCCTTCTATCCTGAGCAGAGAAGGCGCAGCACGAAAAGCACAGGCGGTCCGTGGGAAAAGGAAAGCGATAGCCTCTTCAGGATCCAAAGAGAGATCTCGGAATCCCATCTCGGTTACAGTTAAGGCAGAGTGCAGGACTCTAGAAAGGGAGGAAGTCAAGGAGAATGACGAAGAGGAAGAAGTAATAGCTTTGCCCGGCCTTCGTTTCTGCTTTTTCTGCTACCCTCTTAGAGACCTTCCACTAACATCAAACACTTTAACCCAGACTGTCTACTATTGACCTCATCCCATTCCTAAGAGGTCTGTCAGGGGCGTGCATAAGCGCACCAATGTGCCTACCGTCCCTATCTTAATGTTCCCTTTTATTCATATCTATTTCATGTTTATATTAATATATATTATCAAATGTATGCTTGACCTTTGAAAGTGGCCAGAGTTCGATGGAGCTTATTTCTTCTTAGGGCTTGCTATATTTAACTTGCTTTCTTCTGTCTATCTAAACTTTCACCACACTAAGTTTCATCCTTTTAACCTGATTTCTATTGAAGTTTTTACATTTTCTTTTTTTCAGGTACATTTGACCGTGGAGGGCACAATGTCACACACTCCCCGCTGCAAACTAGTTGACTATTTGGAAGAGCTGAATGATGAGGAATTTGAGAAATTTAAGATGCACCTTGAGGACTACCCTGTGGAGAAGGGCTATAAGCCCATTCGCCGCTCCAAGACTGAGAAAGCTGCCCGCATTGAAATAGCCCGATACATAATCGAGGCATTTGATGATGCCAAGGCCTTGAAAATGACCGTCAGCATTCTAGACAGAATAAATAAAAAGGATTTGGCAGCAAGAATCCGAAAGGAAATGCTGGAATGTATGTAGAGAAAGCCCAGCTGGTAACCCAAGGGTGACTCTTAAGCTCTTATTTCCTTTGTTGGCTTCTAATCCTCTTTCCCCCTGGCTTTCTAATAATCTTTCTGTCAAAATCAATGTGAGAACAGTCTTTACATGTTGTCATTTTGGGGTGTAGAGTAAGCGTGTCAGACAGCTAGAGGAAAAGGGAAATAAATATGAAATAGTGAATACAGTATTTAATAATCTGTTGTGATGTTCATCTTGTTTTCTGCAACTCAGGTCTCACCTCTCGTTTTGACTGATTTGCTAATCTAACAAACCAAAAACAACTAGAGAATGTTTTATGATTTAATAGTTATCCCCTTTGTTTTAGCTGAGACATCTGCCTCCTCAGACAAACAAGAAATCCTTTTACATTTTTATTTTTGAATTTGGTATTTTGATGAAAACTTCTGTTGGCCAGCTTTTCTCAATACATGATACTCCGGCACTCTATGGATTATTCAAACATAGGAACCTGTGATCGTAGAAAACAAACTGAACACACTAAAAATAACTTTAAACACTTTTATTTTTAAATCACTACATTATCATTACTTCGGTCTTTTTTGGAAACTGATGACAAAAGTAGAGCTGGAATTGATTCCTTCTTGTTCCCTATTCTTCATTTGACCCCACAGTTGCAGGAAATTCTACTAACTCTCTGGGAAACAATGCTGCTCAAGATGTGTTGCCCAAAACAATGGCAGTAGGAGATGTCTGGTTGGGAAAAAAAAATCTGTTCTATCCAATATTGTTTGTTGCTCATTTTATCAGTTGATGCTGATTGCATTAACTCTGTACTGATGCATTTATTTGTTTAGCCTATCAGATGGTTGCAGAAGGAACAAAGGAAACCAAGTAGATTCCATTTCTTCATTTTCAAATCTAAGAATGACCATTTATTTCCAACAGATTTATTTCCAAAGCCATCCACCATGACCAAGAAAGAAAAAAAGGAACGAAAAAAGACAATACTGTCAAATGTATGTGACAAGTTTTTGGAGATCCCAAAGAAAGGTTAGTTGCTGCTGAATGAATTAATGTGTTCCTAAATAAAAGTCTTAGGGTGCTGCAGTAAGAAAGGCAGAGCCCCACTTAATGACCATCACCATCTTAGACTATTATGGACAAGTTCCATTATGGTCATAATTCAAGGATTATCTGTATACTATAGAAAGTCAAGTTAAATTTCTTGCTAGTAAGTTCTTCTTTTCTGGGTTTAATTCATGTTTTCCAAATGCCACATTTTTACTCCAAGCTTAGCTCTGTGTTTCTCTAGAAATGCAAATGCTTATAGTATCCACATTGCATTTTGACTGAGGGCTCATACTTACATCCCCTTAATAAGTGCCATTTCAGAAAGAGAAACTTTCCAGTTCAGAGGCCACTGTAGGAAAGTGGGTGCCATTTTGGAAGTAGCCATTGTGTGGCTTTGTGTGTCTATTGTGTGTAAGCAAATAAAGAAGAGAATTTTGGTTGAATTGTTCTATATTGTTTTTAACCTTGGCCTGACAGAAAATATCGTTCTAATGTTTTTATTTACAACTTTAGTGGAAGTGATCTTGGATCCCAAGACAGCTTATCCTGCCCTCATCCTTTCAGAAGATCGGAAAAGAGTACATATGGGGGAGCAAACCCAGGTCCTTTTTGACAACCCTGAGCGCTTCCGGTTTTTACCAGGTGTCCTGGGAGAAGAAGGCATTGAGTCGGGGACTCTAGAATGGGTGGTGGAAGTGGGAAAGGCCAAAGAGTGGGCCGTTGGGATTGCCCGGGAATCAGTAGAAAGAACATATTCAGAAGAGATCACCATTACTCAAGGATTCTGGGTATTGCAGTTAGCACAAGGAGAATACCAAGCATCTACAAGCCCTCCAATCAAACTTACACTTTGGAAATCACCACAACGTATCTTAGTTATCCTGGAGCATGATTTTGATAGGCTCATCTTTTATAATGGTGACTCAATGGATCATATCTTTACTTTTAATTATCCATTTTCTGATAAAGTGTTCCCTTTTCTCCTAGTGAGGGACAAAGAGATTCCCCTGAAAATCTCTCCAAGAACTTCAGTGTGACAAGACATGGAGACAAAAAGGAGAATGAGTCTTTGAATCATTTGTTTATTTACTCTGGAGGAGTTTCTTTTTGGATAAGTTAGTTTAGTGTTTTATTAATCTTTGATTCATTTCTCTTTGCCTGAAATGTTTTTGAACTTTCAATCTATATGTTAATAAAGAATATGTAGATAGATAGTAGAGAGATATAGCTTTTTTGTTTAAATGCTTATAAATTTTTAACTTTCTATTGCTGTTTTCTCATTATTGTATTCTGCGTAGTTTATATAATGTTTAATGTAAATTGTAGTAACTGATGATATTGTTGTAAGCACCTCTCTGATTTTAAAATATGAAACAAAAATACATGCAGCTCAGGATTTAATATTTTAGTTGCTGTGTGAACTTGGCTATTGTTTAGCCAGAATGAGTTAATCATGTTTTGAGGGTAGAAATAGACATCTGCTTATACTGACAAAAAAGAAGAAGATATTTTTGTTTTCAAAATTAAGCTTGTTGAGGTGACCAGGATACAATCTCATATTCACATGTCGTTAGAGTTAACACAGCTTTGCATCCAAAATGATGATTTATATGATGCCTTTTAAAAATTATAATACAGATTGACATTTTGTTAAACTTGAAAAATTAAACTAGTCAAAACATTAGCAACCTTTGCTTTATAAAGTGGCTACAGTTTTATCCACCAGAATTTTTGCCGGTCTTATATTAACTTTGCACAACCCTTTTTGCTTTAGATGCTGGCCTTTGTTTCTGCATCCTTGGGTGGGTTTAAAATTAAAAAAAAAAAAAAACATAAACTCACAGCATTGGCAAATCTGATAAGTCCCAGAATTTGTAATGTGAGGGCAGTCTGGCTGCAACATCTGTCACCTCATTGATCGCCAGGGTTGATTTATCTAATCTGGCTGGCTAGACGAGTGCCCCCTTCCTCCCTCACCGCTCCATGTGCATTCCTCCTGAATCTTTATTCATGTTATTACAAAGCAAAATTCAATACCAGATTAAAATCAGTTTTATTGATCCCCAGAATTGCCAGTAAGTCCAGCCACTGCACTCCCAATAGAATAGGATGGAAAGTCTTCTATATTTTCATCACCAGTACAGCGGGTAGCAGATATGTTTGAAGATAACGGTGTGCTTGATTTAAAATTGAAAAGCTGATGAGAATCAATAGACATAATTCAGTTTACTGTTCTGTCCAGTATAGCAAGGATCTTCAAACTCTTCAGATCATCAAGCTCTTCATGAAGTTGCAAATTCATTGACCCCCAAATATTTATTATATGAAAATAATGTACAGGTGAAACTCAAAAATTAGAATATTGTGCAAAAGTTCATTTATTTCAGTAATGCAACTTAAAAGGTAAAACTAATATATGAGATAGACTCATTATATGCAAAGCAAGATAGTTCAAGCCGTGATGTGTCATAACTGAGATGATTATGGCTTACAACTCATGAAAACCCCAAGTCCATAATCTCAGAAAATTAGAATATTGTGAAAAGATTCAATATTCTAGGCTCAAAGTGTCCTACTCTAGTCAGCTAATGAAGCCATGACACCTGCAAAGGGTTCCTGAGCCTTTAAATGGTCTCTCAGTCTGGTTCAGTAGGAATCACAATCACCTGATCTGACAGTTGTGCAGAAAACCATCATTGACACCCTCCATAAGGAGGGAAAGCCTCAAAAGATAATTGCAAAAGAAGTTGGATGTTCCCAAAGTGCTGTATCAAAGCAGATTAATAGAAAGTTATGTGGAAGGGAAAAGTGTGGAAGAAAAAGGTGCACAAGCAGCAGGGATGATCGTAGCCTGGAGAGGATTGTCAGGAAAAGGCCATTCAAAAGTGTTGGGGACTTTCACAAGGAGTGGACTGAGGCTGGAGTCAGTGCATCAAGAGCCACTACACGCAGACGGATCCTGAACATGGGCTTCAAATATCGTATTCCTCTTGTCAAGCTGCTCCTGAACAACAAACAATGTCAGAAGCGTCTTAACCTGGGCTAAAGAAAAAAAAAAGAACTGGTGTGTTGCTCAATGGTCCAAAGTCCTCTTTTCTGATGAGAGCAACTTTTGCATCTCATTTGGAACCAAGGACCCAGAGTCTGGAGGAAGAGTGGAGAGGCACACACTGCAAGATGCTTGAAGTCCATTGTGAAGGTTCCACAGTCTGTGTTGATTTGGGGAGCCATGTCATCTGCTGGTGTTGGTCCACTGTGCTTCATTAAGTCTAGGATCAATGCAGCTGTCTATCAGGAGATTTTGGAGCACTTCATGCTTCCTTCCGCAGATGAGCTTTATGGGGATGCTGACTTCATTTTCCAGCAGGACTTGGCACCTTCCCCCACTGCCAAAAGCACCAAAACCTGGTTCAATGACTGTGGATTACTGTGTTTGATTGGCCAGCAAACTCGCCTGACCTAAACCCCATAGAGAATCTATGGGGCATTGCCAAGAGAAAGATAAGAGACATGAGACCGAACAATGCAGAAGAGCTGAAGGCCGCTATTGAAGCATTCTGGTCTTCCATAACACCTCAGCAGTGCCACAGGCTGACAGCTTCCATGCCACACCTCATTGATGCAGCAATTGCTGCAAAAGGGGCCCAAACCAAGTACTGAGTACATATGCATGCTTATACTTTCCAGAGGTCTGATATTGTTCTATGTACAATCCTTGTTTTATTGATTGCATGTAATATTCTAATTTTCTGAGATTTTGGATTTGGGATTTTCATAAAAATGGAAAGGTGGTCACCTCCAGGCTCGGAGGTGATGGCGTTGGCGTGGAGTGGCCCCAGCAGCCTCGGAGCGGCTTCGGCGTTGCCGCGATGGCCTAGGAGCGGCCTCGGAGTGGCCGCGGCGGCCTCGGCGTTGCCACGGTGGCCGCGGCGTTGCCGCGGTGGACTCGGAGCGGCCTCGGAGCGGCCTCGGTGGCCTCGGCGTTGGCTGGTGGCCTCGGCGGCTTTGGAGCACGATGGTGTGGGAGCAGCGGCCTCGGGGCGGCCTCGGTGGCCTCGGCGTTGGTGAGTAATGGCGCGATGGCGATGGAGCGGCAGCCTCGATGGCCTCGGAGGTTGGACGGTGATGTGCAGCGTCGGGCGGCGGCGCTCCTGGATGGCCAGCGGAGCTGCGGACGATGCCCCCTTTCCATGGGGCCCCCGCCGGTGGCAGGGGTGGTTGGGCCGGGAGGGGGGGGATGGGCGGCTCCGTCTGTGACTTTCCTCCCCCCGGGGTCTCCACCGGTGGCAGAGGTGGATGGACCGGGGGGAGGGGCCGTGGACCCCGAGGCGGCCAGAGCACATCGAGCGCTGCTGGGGAACATCGAAGGTCATGGAGGGCATCGTCGGACTGCCGGGACATTGTTGTCGAGGCCTCAGAGGTATTCTAGGAGGGAGCTTTGGGCCTTAAGGGATGTCCCCCTCTCCCTTAAGTGGCCTTCAAGGCTCTCCAGGACATATCTCAATGATGGATCCTGGGATCCCGAGAGATGGTGGGGCCGAAGGAAGCGCGGGAAGCCCGGGGTTTTTAATTTTTTAGTGGGTTTTTTAAAGGGACTGGGAAAATCTGAGCCGGGTTTGGGGGACAACCCGTGAGGATCTGGGGGCAGCCAAGCCAGCACGCACGTCTGGTAGGGGCTCGGGGGGATGTGTGTTGGGGCGGACGGAGGGTGGGATGCCGGGGGCCAATTTTATCGGCATGGTTAGTGGGAGGGGCAGATATGGCGGGGGTAGAGGGCCATATCAGGTTAGGGGATCGTGCTG
Source organism: Bungarus multicinctus (assembly GCA_023653725.1). Taxonomy (NCBI): domain Eukaryota; kingdom Metazoa; phylum Chordata; class Lepidosauria; order Squamata; family Elapidae; genus Bungarus; species Bungarus multicinctus. The sequence goes on from CM042840.1 coordinate 110,618,751, forward strand.
TCGATACCTTCAAGCGGTAGCGCGCTCCGACCCTCTTTACCCATCCTGCAGACCTGGTTGTCCAGAGCCTCGGGCCCTGAGTACCCGGCTGATGTTATGCAATGCCAGGTCCGTTGTCAACAAGGCCCCCCTGATCTGTGATTTGGTTCAGGAGGAGGGCGCGGACCTGGTAGGTGTTACCGAAACCTGGTTGGGCCCAGAGGGCGGTGTCCCTCTGAGAGAGATGTGCCCACCAGATTTCTTAGCATTTCATCAGCTTAGGTCTCAGGGAAGGGGTGGAGGGGTGGCGGTGCTTATTAAAGAGGTCCTTTGTCCTAGGGAGGCCACTGTCCCTCAGACGGCTGGTTGTGAGTCTCTCTTTGTGAAGTGGGGACAAGGGATTCAGATGGGCCTTTTGATGGCGTACCTGGCTCCCTGCCACGTGTCATTGGCCCTGCCTGGACTCCTCGAGGTGATAGCCGGGCTGGCGGTTGAGACCCCTAGGCTTTTAGTCATGGGGGATTTCAACCTGCCATCGCTCGGTGAAACCTCTGGGGTAGCCCGGGAGTTCATGGCTTCCATGACGGCCATGGACCTGACCCAATTAGTTTCTGCCCCTACTCTTATAGGAGGACACACGCTGGACCTTATTTTTGTCTCCGGTTAGTGGTTGAATGACTGTAATTTTGGGGATTTAGTCATCAAACCGTTGTCATGGACAGATCATTCTCTTCTTAGTCTGGACTTCTGTACCGCCACCCCCCACCGCAGGGAGGCGGAGCCATGTAGATGGTTCCGCCCCAGGCGCCTGATGGACCCTGAGCAGTTCCAGAGGGAGCTTGGGCCATTTCCCGAGACTCTGGCTCACAACTCGCCTGAAGACCTGGTAGCCACCTGGGATAGGTTGGCTGCCGGGGCTCTGGACCGAGTTGCGCCTCTGCGACCTCTGACTCGGCACAGATCCCACTTGGCTCCGTGGTTTACGGAGGAGCTACGGGAGATGAAGTGCCAGGAAAGACGTCTAGAGAGTATTTGGAGGGCTAGCACCGAATCCGACCGAACACAGGTGAGGTCTTATATTAAAATCTACCTTGTGGCGATAGAGGTGGCGAAACATTCGCATTTCTCCACCCTTATTGCGTCGGCAGAAAATCGGCTTGCCACCCTGTTTAGAGTGACCCGCTCTCTGCTTGAGCCGAGAGCGCGGGATGACCTCTTGCAGGGTAGGGCAGAGGAGTTTTCCCGATTTCTGCACGACAAAATCGCTCAGATTCGGGAGGGGCTCGACTCCAATTGGATGGTCCCGGGGGAGGGGTCCGGGGCAGGTCCCGAGCCATGGAGCACTTTAAATACAGTCAGTACCACCTTGAATCGGATCCGGAAGGCCACAGGAAGCCAGTGCAGCCTGCGTAGAAGCGGTGTTACATGGGAGCTCCGAGGGGCTCCCAAGATCACCCGCGCGGCCGCATTCTGAACCAACTGCAGCCTCCGGACACTCTTCAAGGGGAGCCCCATGTAGAGAGCATTGCAATAGTCCAAGCGGGAGATGACGAGGGCGGAAGTAACTGTGCGAAGTGCGCCCAGATCCAGAAAGGGCCGCAACTGGTAAATCAGACGAATCTGACAAAAGGCCCCCCTGGCGATGGCTGTGATATGATCTTCTAAAGACAGCCGTACATCCAGGAGGACACCCAGATTGCGCGCCCTTTCCACGGGGGTCAAAACTTCTCCCCCCACGGCCAGCGAAGGAACAAGCTGGCTGTATCTGGGCACAGGAAACTACAGCCACTCGGTTTTGGTCGGGTTGAGACGAAGCCTGTTATGACCCATCCAACTCCGCACGGCCTCCAGGCACCGGGTCATCACTTCAACGGCTTCGTTGGGGTGGCCCGGGGTAGAGATGTACAGCTGAGTATCATCAGCGTACTGATGGAACTCTACCCCAAAGCCACGGATGATCTCACCTAGCGGCTTCACATAAATGTTGAACAGCAGGGGCAAGAGCACCGACCCCTGAGGCACCCCACACAGTAGGGGCCTCGGGACCGACCTCTGCCCCCCTGTCAACACAAATTGCGAACGGTCAGAGAGGAAGGAGGAGAACCACCGTAAAACGGTGCCTCCCACTCCCAACCCCCCCAACCGCCACAATAAGATACTGTGGTCAACAGTATCAAAAGCCGCTGAGAGATCTAACAGGACCAAGACAGAGGAACAACCCCTGTCCTGGGCCCTCCAGAGATCATCTACCAACGCGACCAACGCCATCTCCGTGCTGTGCCCGGGCCTGAAACCCCATTGGAGAGGGTCTAGGTATATCGCTTCATCCAGGTACTGAGGGAGCTGACGTGCCACCACGCTCTCAACAACCTTCGCAACAAAGCGAAGGTTGGAGACCGGACGATAATTTGATAATAATGCTGGATCCAGGGATGGTTTCTTGAGGAGGGGCCGCACCACCGCCTCTTTCAAGGCGGCGGGTAAAAGCCCCTCTCTCAAGGAAGCATTGATGATTCCCTGGAACCAGCCTCATGTCACCTCCCGAGTGGCCAAAACCAGCCAGGAGGGGCACGGGTCCAATAAACAAGTGGTGGCATTAAGCCCCCCCAGTATCCTGTCCACGTCCTTCAAAGTAACAGGATCGAACTCAGCCCAAATGACCACCCCGACATCCACCCCCATCCCCCCGCCCGGAGATGCCCAGTCAAGAGTCCAGCTCATTCCGGATCTGAGTGATTTTGTCCTGCAGAAACCTAGAAAACTCCTCAGCCCGCCCCTGCAAGGGATCCTCCCGCGCCCCCACCTCCAGAAGGGAGCGGGTCACCCTAAACAGGGCGGCCGGGCGGTTTTCCGCGGACGCAATAAGGGTGGAGAGGTAAGACCTCCTCGCCATCCTTATCGCCACTAAATATGTCTTAATATAAGATCGTAATAGTGTTCAGTCAGACCCAGAGCGGCTGGCCCTCCAACTACTCTCTAGGCGTCTTTTCCAGTGCTTCATCTCCCTTAGTTCCTCAGAAAACCAAGGAGCCACCTGGGATCGGCACTGGGTCAGAGGCCGCAAGGGCACGACCCGGTCAAGGGCCCTAGCGACCACCCTATCCCAGGTGGCGACCAAGCCCTCGACCGAGTCGTGTGTGTGAGCATCGGGAAATGGCCCAAGCTCTATCAGGAACCTATCTGCGTCCATCAGGCACCTAGGGCGGTACCATTTTATCGGCCCCGCCTCCCTGTGGCCGGGGGGTGCAGAACGGAAGTCAAGTCTCAGGAGCGAATGATCAGTCCATGACAGGGGTTCTACAACTATGTCCCCTATACCCAGATAATTCTGCCACTGATCAGAGACAAAAACCAGATCCAGGGTGTGACCCCCCAAGTGAGTAGGGTCCCGAATTAATTGGGTCAGGCCCATGGCTGTCATGGAAGCCATGAACTCCTGAGCAATCCCCGAGGCCCCGCCGGCAGATGGCAGGTTGAAATCCCCCATGACCATAAGCCTGGGGGTCCCAATCGCCAAGCCGGCAATGACCTCAAGGAGCTCAGGCAGGGCCGATATCACATAGCAGGGAGCCAGGTATGCGACCAACAAGCCCACCTGCACCCTGGGACCGAACTTCACAAAAAGGGACTCACATCCGGTCGTCTGAGAAACAGTGGATTCCCTCGGACACAGATCCTCTTTAATAACCACCGCAACCCCTCCTCCCCTCCCCTGGGCTCTCGGCCGATGAAAAACCCGAAACCCGGCCGGGCACATCTCTACCAGAGGGACTCCTCCCTCTTGGCCCAGCCAGGTTTCGGTAATACCCACCAAGTCCGCTCCCCCCTCACAAATCAAATCATGAATGAGAGGGGCCTTGTTAATGACGGACCTGGCGTTACACAACATCAGCCGAAGGCCCAGGGCCCGATCGCTCAGACTACCCGGGGAATGGGACATAAGAAGGGGGTCGGAGCGCACCACCGCAGACAAACAGCGCGCTCCCAATACAGAATATGGCCCCCTATAACCGCCAAATCTGCCTCTCCCGCTCACCATACTAATGGCTTTTATTTCACCCTCTCTGGAGCAGCCCCCCATCCTCAACATGGCCCCACCCGACCCCAGCCCTTCCCGGCAGTGCTCGACCCATGGCCTGGCCCCAGCCCCAGGCGGGTTGTTCCCCAACCCCCGCCCGGCTACCGCTAACCCCAATAAAAATCTGGATAAAAATTTAAAACAACCCTCCCTCAAGCGCTTCTTGCGGCCACACCATCTCTCCAGATCCCAGGATCCGTCCTTGAGGAAAGTCTTGGAGAGTTTGGAGGGCCCTTTCTGAGAAAGGGCCCACAGGTCTTCCAAAGAGTATCTCAACGGCACCTTCGACTGGGCCTCCCCTGACCGCCACCGGCAATGCCGGGGGCCCACTGGTCGGGACCGAAATCCAGTCCAAAAAAGTTCGGGAGACGTCCATGCCCCCCCGGCCTCCATCTTCGCCTCCGCTGTTGATGCCAGGGGGACAGCGCCGAACGTCGGCCCCGTATCCAGCTGGTCCCCGTCGCCGTTGGAGCCGCCGTCGAAGCAGAAGGACCCAACCCTCGAGGCCAGATGTTGTCCAAGGCCGCCATGGTGCCCCCCACGGTCGCCTCGGTAGCCAGGGGCAGGCTCCTCCCCACGTAAGCGTCGCAGTGCCACCCACGGCAGTCACGATGGGTAAGGGCCGTCCCATGGCCCAGGCCCAGTCGGGGGAAAGCGTCCAACTCCCACCGCGGCCATTGGAAACCGGCCCTAGCATGGCCTCCGACGTCCAAGATCCGCCCCAGCAGTAGTCAGGGCGGCCCGGGCGACCGCAGGCCACAGCTCTACCGAGGGCCCCACCACAGGCTCCGCCGACACCTCCAACAACTCCGCCAGGTCCTCTGCAGGTTCCCCCGCTGCCTCCGACATTGCTGCCAGATCCGCGCTGCTTCAAAGCAACCACAGCAGCTGGCATTCGGCTTCGTGGGGGCCCTGCCGCTCGGGAGTTCGCCAGATGGCTCCGGCGTCAGCCTCGGCTCAGGCCATTGTCTTCGGCCTCACCGCAGGCTCTCTTACCACCTGCACCGTCCCTGCTGGGTCCACGCCGCCCAGAAACGATCACGGCCACCAAAACTTGGCCGCGCAGGGCCGCCGCTCGGGAACCATTCCAGGCGGCTCCGGCTTCAGCGTCGGTCTCGGCCTCGGCAATGATCCTCCGCCTCCCATTCGACGGCGCCTGGCTCAACACCCACGCACAACCCCTCCGGGATCGCCAACCCCCCCCCCCCCAGGTCCTTTAGCCACCCCTGCCACCGGTGAGGACCTGGGGGGAGGGAGACCTACCCCGGAATTCGGCCGCCGCGACAGGAGCTCCTTCGGGACGTATCCTCCGGCCGCCATTTTGAAGCACCAGTAGGGGAGCACCCAGAGACTCCAACTGGTGCAAAATGCGGCCGCGCGGGTGATTATGGGGGCGTCGCGAAGCTCCTATGTGATGCCTCTCCTGCGCGAGCTGCATTGGTTGCCGGTGGCTTTCCGGGTTCGCTTTAAGGTTCTAGTTTTGACCTTTAAAGCAATCCATGGCATTGGGCCAGGATACCTGCAGGACCGCGTTCTGCCGGTGATCTCCAACAGACCTGTGCGTTCCCACAGGGAGGGCCTTCTCCGGGTGCCGTCGGCCTCTATGTGTCGTCTGGCGGCCCCCAGGAATAGGGCCTTCTCTGTGGGGGCCCCTGCCCTCTGGAATAGTCTGCCCCCAGAGATACGTACCAGCATGGACCTGAGAGCCTTCAGACGTGTGTTAAAAACCTGGCTCTTCGAGCAGGCTGGCCTGGGCTGATACAAGATTTTAACCGTCTCCCGTTTTAAATTGGATTCTAATTTGGGGTTTTTAATTATTTATGGGGGAGGGTGGACTTTTAATTATAACAGCCCAAAATTATTTAATTCATTTTAATTTTTGTATTATGTATCGGGGTAGAATCGGCTGTGCACCGCCCTGAGTCCTTCGGGAGAAGGGCGGTATATAAATGTTTTTATAAATAAATAAATACATAAATAAATAAACATCTCAATTATGACAAATCACGGCTTGAACTATCTTGCTTTGCATGTAATGAGTCTATCTCATATATTAGTTTCACCTTTAAGTTGCATTACTGAAATAAACAAACTTTTGCATGATATTCTAATTTTTCGAGTTTCACCTGTAATAGACATTACTTTAGCTAATACTACCATGAATACTAATACTCAACCCCTTCAATAGTCCCATTCACTCTTAGGGGGTCGATAATTATCACTTTGGGGAACCCTGCAGTATTGGATCTGAAACTCTGGCATCTTTCTGACCTTCCAAACTTCCTGAAAAATAGAACCCAAAAGCACAACGTTTGCCATTTTACATTCAAGAGGTTTTTCCAATTAAGTAGTTGAAATATCTTCTCCAACATTTCCACCCAGTGATTTTACTGGTTTCTGTAGGACAACACAGAATAAGTCTGCCCCATCTTCCACATGATGCCCCTGAAAACATCTGTAGACTTACCTTCTTTTAACAATCTTCTACCCAAGTTAGTGGCCCTCCGCATACAGCAATGGAGGAGGAACAAGTTAAAGAAATAATGGTAGCATGGGCCAAAAATTTCAGCTATAATATTGAACTGGATATATAGAAATATAAAGACAATGAAGTATAGTTGACAAAATGATTGTATGAAAAGAATATAAATGGAGTTTATGTTGTAAATATAAACATAAATTAATGTGTTAACAATATCAATTTAGTAATGTATGACAAGTAGGAAATTATCTGTTTTATGTAGTTTTACATTATAGTACGTATGTATGGCAAAGAGAAATTCCAGGAAAATCACAATGTCCAAATTTTAATAATAAGTATTCATTCAAAAAATGAATATTTCATTTTTTGGTTTTATTACCATGTTCTCTTCTTCATTTCAGATATAAAACATAGAGCAAATTGGAAATCAAACTGATAAAAGAAGAGCATTTGCTTTCCTAGGCTACTCCAACTTCTCTGAGCCACAAGCTTTGCTTTTTATCCTATTTCTCGCTATATACATCACTACTTTGTTTGGCAATGGATTTATCCTGACCACCACATGGCTGGATGTTGGCCTTCAAACTTCCATGTACTTTTTTATCCAGCATCTGTCATTCCTTGATATTTGTTAGATATCTGTTACACTACCCCACTTGTTTAAAAATCTATTAGCAGACACAAAGACTATTTCCATTCAGGGTTGCCTGACCCAACTTTACTTTCTTGTGGCTTTTCTTGTAGGAGTCAAGTGTCTCCTCTTGGCTACTATGGCCTATGACCGGTACATTGCCATCTGTTATCTCATCAACTGTGAGGTTGTCATGAATAGTAGAGTGTATAATAGGATGACAGTGGCCTTCTGGGGTTGTGGTTTTCTCAATTCAATCTTATACATTGTCATGACAGCCACTTCCCCTTCTGTGTTTCTCACAGCCTTGAACATATTTTTTGCGATGTCCCCCAGCTCCTCAAGTTGTCTTGTGTGGACATCTTCCCTAATCAAATGACATTGCTGGCAGTGACCATGATCCTTGGCATCGGTCCCTTTCTTTTCATCATGATTTCTTATGCCCAATTATAATGGCAGTCTTAAAGATCCGTTCTACCCAAGGACGTCACAAGGTCTTCTTCAATTGTACATCACATCTCACGGTGGTCATCTTGTTTGATGCCACCTGTACCTTCAATTATAACAGGCCCAGCAGCAGCCACTCTCTCTTTATGAATACTTTGGCTTCACTCCTCTCCAATGTGATAATCCCAATGCTGAACCCTATTATATACTGTCTGAGAAAAAAAGAAATGAAGAAAGCTATGAGAAGGGTATTCAAGTTCAAAGGACCCTCATTCATCTAGATTCAGTTAATTACCAGAATCTAAATTGTGTTTATTCGTAGCTAGTCTTTCATTCAAAAGTACAAGGCAACATAAATCAGTTAAAGACATGTGAAAGGTGCTGGAAAAGATTTGAACATTTGTGTGGACAGGAAAATATCCAGATGAATGTTTGCTTTCTTGGTTTTATTACCATCCTCATTTTATTATTATTCCTCATTTTATTTTTCCTGGCAGCATAAAAGTCTATAAAGCATGTTGGACTTGGAAAAAAATTACTAGTTCAAGGGCATCCAGAGACCTTCCATGGTCAAAAGTACACTAAATCTGGAACCCCTATACTCTAGAACAGGGATGTCAAACTCACAGCCTGCAGGCCAGATGCGTCACGTGCTGGCCCCTCCCACACCCGATTTAGCAAAGGGTTGGGGGGGAAAGTCCTGATACATCGTGTGATGCTGCCATGACAATGTGAATTAGAGGTCCCTGCTCTAGAATGACACTTTAACCACCTAGAAGTATTGCTGGTGAAATGATAGCACATTACTAATGCTTCAGACATGAGCTAAAGGAGCTTGACAGCTTAGGTCAGAAATAAGTAATGTTCTTCAATACTTTAAAAAGTTGGATGAAGCTCCTACAGAAATGCAGCATGTGTCCCAGAAATGTTTTCTGATACTTTTAATTATTGGGAAGCCTCTTTGGGCTTTTGTAGATTAAAAAGACAGCTAAGAAGGGATGTTAAGTACTGTCCAAAAAGCACTTTCTGTTGCCCCTTGCTTTGAGGAGTTGAATCCCATCATCTTCTTGGGTTGATCTTCCTCACTCAGATGGATAAATGGTGCCCTGAACAGAAACAACATCTATGCAAGAACCTATGTTTGTGTGCATGTTCAAAATCAACTCAATGAGAACAATTGCAAATAATATGAGTCCAATATACATCATATTAAATCAAATTTCTTCCAATCAAAAAACATCTGGTTATATTTGCATATTAAATAATTTATTTTTGTAGGTGGAATAGAGCATTTCCATAGAATGAGAATTTGCACTTGGCAAGCCTTAATCTCAGAAATAATAAGCTAATGGTTTCTCACACTTTGTTTAGGACCCATATTTTCATCACCTGAATGATATCACCAATATTTTTGAAAATTTGAAAATTAATTTGATAGCTATCAATCTCACATGCATGTCTCTGGGCAGCTTGCAGAATTGCAAACAAGCACACAAAGGATATAAAAATAACCAAAATATTAACAACAAAATACTAAAAATGATTAAAAGTATTTCATTATGGATAAGCTATTTGCTTGCCTGGTGAAACTGAATGATCCTAAGCCTCATACCTTTGGAAAGCAGTGGCATCTCACAATTTATTAAATATTTAGTGTGTTTTATGAAATCCGCCAGCTAATATTAACATTTGCAGTGTGCCCTGTACAGCTTTTTCAGAAGTCCTTACCATAATTAACTCTATATATTAGGACAGGGAGTCATCAAAGATTCATTTTTGTATTACTAATTTATTTATGTCATTTTAGGTTATATAGTTTTTGTCTTTTATGATTATAAGCCACCTAGAGTTACCCTGAGATAAGGTGGGTGGCCAAGTAAAATTTATATAGAGAGATAAATCTAGGCAACAAATTAAGGCTGAAGACAAACACAAAGTAGAATACCCTTCTCCATTTTAACCTTTGCAATAATTCTGAAGATGAATTAAGCTACAAAAGAGGGATTATCCAAGGTCATCTGGTCAACATCATAAATGAATATATTTGTACCTAGGTCTTCATGCTCCAAGTTCATCTTGCCAACCATTATATTGCAATAGCTCTTAAAGATTAGTTTGCAATGTCAAGTAAAAATATGAGGGCAATTTTATCAATGTTTCAGTCATAATTCCTGGAAAAGAAGGAACTGGATATGTTTTCTACACTTTGCAAGGAAATAGATAAATAGCTACATGATTACACATAGTCTTTGGCAAGTTGCCTCTTGGTTAATCTGTTACCAAACCTTAACTAAGGCTATCAGTAAAAGAATTCAGATGTGCTCAGAATTTGTCCTTTGTCCTATATTTCTCTGAATTTGGAAATCCCTTTATGGTTACTTTGTGATAAATGTTTTAAGAAAAAGATTGCATACACAGAAAAACACTATCATTTCATAGATTCCAGAATTGAGTTTTGACATTGAAAAGAGGATCTATGCAGTTAGAATCCCAAAAGGGGATGAGGATTAAATTGTAGAGGATTAAATTGTGATGGCACAGCCATCAGAAGAGAAGCTGCAGGATTTTTTTTAAATTGTTTCAATTCTTACTTAAAATTTTATCAGGGTTAGGGAGGATGACCAGGATGGGTTTGGGGGACAACCTGCCTGAGACGGACGCCAGACCGGGGCTCGGGTCAAGGATGGGAGGTTCTTCCTGGAAGGGAGAGTCAAGGTTTATCTGCAGGGTGAGCGGGAGAGTCAGATTTGGTGGGTATAGGGAGCCATATTATGTTCGGGGAGCATGCCCTCACTATTTGCGAGTGGTGGCACGCTCTGATCCCCTAGCTAATTTCCGTTCCCTGGGCTATCCGTGTCATCGGGCCCTGGGCCTTCGGTTGATGTTATACAATGCCAGGTCCGTGGTTAACAAAGCCCCCCTTATTCATGATTTGATCTGTGAGGGGGAAGCGGACCTGGCGGGTATTACCGAAACCTGGCTGGGACAAGAGGGGGGTATCCCCCTGGTGGAGATGTGCCCACCCGGGTTTCAGGTTTTTCATCGACCAAGGGCCCAGGGGAGTGGGGGGTTGCAGTGGTTATTAAGGAAGATCTGTGTCCTAGGGAATCCACTGTTCCTCAGGTGACCGGATGTGAATCCCTCTTTGTGAAATGTGGTTCTGGGATTCAGATGGGCCTGTTTATCACATACCTGGCTCCCTGCTATGTGACATCGGCCCTGCCTGAGCTCCTTGAGGTGATAGCCGGCTTGATGGATGAGACCCCCAGGCTTATGGTCATGGGGGATTTCAACCTACCCTCTGCCGGCGGGACCTTGGGGGTTGCTCACGAGTTCATGGCTTCCATGACAGCCTTGGGCCTGACCCAATTAATTAGGGATCCCACACACACAGGGAGTCACATCTTGGATTTTGTTTTCATCTCTGGTCAATGGCAGAATGATCTTGGTGTAGGGGATGTTTTGACAGAGCCCCTGTCATGGTCGGATCATTCGCCCTTTAGGCTGGACTTCCATTCTGCATCCCCTTGTTGCAGGGAGGCAGGACTGATTAAATGGTACTGCCCCAGGTGCCTGATGGACCCAAATAGGTTCCTGATGGAGCTTGGGCCATTTCCTGAGACTCACACACACGATTCGGCTGAGGACCTGGTGTGGCCACCTGGGGTAGGGTGGCGACCGGGGCCCTTGACCGGGTCATACCCTTGCGGCCTCTGACCCGGTGCCAATCCCATGGGGCTCCTTGTTTTTCCGAGGAGCTGAGGGAGATGAAGTGCAGGAAAAGATGCCTAGAGAGTGGTTGGAGGACCAGCCATTCCGTATCTGACCGGACACTATTGCGGTCCTATGTTAGGACCTATTTAGTGGCGATAAGGGTGGCAAAACGTTTGTACTTTTCTGCCCTTATTGCATCCGCAGAAAATCACCCGGCCACCCTTTTTAGGGTGACCCGCTCCCTCTTAGATGAGGGAGTGCGGGAGGACCCCTTGCAAGGACGGGCCGAGTACTTTTCCATTTTTCTGCAGGACAAAATCGCTCAGACCCGGGACGGTTTGGACTGACTGGGCAACTCTGGGTGGGAGGGGGGGCGGATTTCAGTGAGGTCATTTGGGGGGAGTTTGATACTGTGACCCTGGAGGACGTGGACAGGATACTGGGTGAGCTTAATGCCACCACATGTTTATTGGACCCATGTCCCTCCTGGTTGGTTGTGGCTACCCAGGAGGTTATGCAAGGTTGGTTCCAGGGCATTATCAATGCTTCCTTGAGTGAGGGGTTTTTGCTGACCGCCTTGAAAGAGGTAGTGGTGAGACCCCTCTTCAAGAAACCGTCCCTGGACCCAACGCTGTTGTCAAATTATCGTCTGGTCTCCAACCTTCGCTTTGTGGCGAAGGTTGTTGAGAATGTGGTGGCACAACAGCTCCCTCGGCACCTGGAGGAAGCGATATATTTAGATCTCCTCCAATCGGGTTTCAGGCCTGAGTACAGTACGGAGACAGTATTGGTCGCGTTGGTGGATGATCTCTGGAGGGCGCAGGACAGGGGTTGTTCCTCTGCCTTGGTCCTATTAGATCTCTCAGCGTCTTTTGATACTATCGACCACATATCCTATTGCGGCAGCTGGGGGGGGGTTGGGAGTGGGAGGCACTGTGTTATAGTGGTTCTCCTCCTTCCTCTCCGACCCGCTCGCAATTTGTGTTGGCAGGGGGGCAGAGATCGACCCCGAGGCCCTTGTGTTGTGGGTTGCCTCAGGAGTCTGTGCTCTAGCCCCTGCTGTTCAACATTTATGTAAAGCCGCTGGGTGAGATCATCCATGGTTTTGGGGTAGAGTTCCATCAGTATGCTAACGATATTCAGCTGTACATTTCCACCCCGGGCCACCCTGACGAAGCCATTGAAGTGATGCCTGGAAGCCATACAGAGTTGGATGGGGGTCAACAGGCTTCGGCTCAACCCGACCAAAACCGAATGGCTGTGGTTCCCTGCGCCCAGATACAGTCAGCTCATTCCATTGCTGACCGTGGGGGGTGAAATTTGGGCTCCTATGGAGGGGACATGTAATCTGGGAGTTCTCCTGGATGTGCGGCTGTCATTAGATGATTATATATCAGCTGTCACCAGGGGGGCTTTTTATCAGGTCCGTCGGATCTACTAGTTGTGGCCCTTTCTAGATCGGGGCGCATTGCGCACAGTCACTTCTGCTCTCTTTACCTCCCGCCTAGATTATTGCAATGCTCTCTACATGGGGCTCCCCTTGAAGAGCATCCGGAGGCTTCAACTGGTGAAGAGTGCAGCTACGCGGTGATCTTGGGTGCTTCTCAGAGCGCCCATGTTACACCACTCCTGTGCGAGCTGTACTGGCTTCCGGTGGCCTTCGGGGTGCGATTCAAGGTGTTGGTGACCATCTTTAAAGCACTCCATGGCTTGGGACCCGGGTACTTGTGGGACTGCCTACTGCTACCATCGGCCTCCTGCCAGCCAGTGCGCTCCCACAGGGTGGGCCTCCTTGGGTTGCCACTGGCTGGACAATGTCGGTTGGCCACCCCAAGGGTGCGGGCCTTCTCTGTGGGAGCACCCTCCCTTTGGAATGAATTACCGACAGAGATGCGGGCCATTGCTGACCTCCGAGCCTTCTGACATGCACTCAAAACCCATCTTTTCCAACAGGCCGGTCTGGCCTAACGTTATGAGCAGGGTTTTAAATTTTTAATTCAAGTTTAATTTTATGGGATTTTATTGGTTTCAGCCATTTATTTAATCAATTTTAAACTCTTTTTTAATTTTTGTAATTTGTATGTTTTATTGTGGCTGTTCACTGCCCCGAGTCCCTTTTTGGGAGAAGGAAGCAGTATATAAACTGAAATAACAACAATAATAATAAAGAAATGATTTTGAAAGGGAAAATGGTCAAGAAAACCCTTTATTAACGTACTTTTATAAATAATATATAATTTGATATATTGATTTTGTAAGTAACAAGCTACCTAGCTTAATTTTCTCTTATTTAGCACCAAAAATTATAATGTACATTAGAATTTAGAATCTAAGAAAATTGACTGCTGGGCAGACAGATCATAACTGATTTTTCCAATATAAGCTTTCTGCTAATTAAGATTATTCTTGGGACAGATTTTTTTCTGTAAAAAAAAAAGACTTGGTAGTCATATAATTGCCCATTTGTTTTTAAATCTTCTCTTCCAATGCCTCAGTTGATATTGATACTTTTTAGCACTAGATCTGATTGCAAAAATCTGGATTATCAATAGATTGAAGAAAAGTTTTTTGGTGTCTCTTTCCTGCTATCTTCTGATCATCTTGGAGTTCAGGTCTGGTAGCCATTTTATTTACTTCAGATCCATTATAAAAGAGAAGATGGATAATCTTAGTGACTAAATCTAAATTAATTGGATTCTTTGATCAACAGGATTTGCACATTAGAGCAACATTTAGTAAACTGGGCTCCATTAAACTATATATTGTAATCACCATGAAAAACAATGTCTGAATCCAGCCAATGTTGGAATCCTATACTTAAGGGTCTGGACAGCCCTCATCAAAAATCATACTGAGAGTCATGTTATCGTTCTAGAACAATACTCTTACTGACATATAATCTGTAATTTCCTTTCATTATAGTTCATCTTCATTATCAGAGACTTTGTAATTCTTTCTTTTGCTATTCCTAATCTCAACTCTCTCTTTTATAAAGGTATTGATGACAGAATAACAAGTCTGCAAATTCAATAGTAAGATTCTTTAGGAAGATTTTGAAATATTCAAACTAATAAAACCAATATTATTGGCATTTATGCAGTCTAAATACTAGGCATTAACAAGATTTGGGTTTCTTGTAATTAGAATAAACTAGGCTGACTATCCTTTCTCTTAGTTATTCAAAGTGACATACATGTATCTTTCCCTTATTATTTCCAAAACTATAAATCAGTCAACTGGGAAATAGTACAATCCAAGACCATGGGAAAGGAACACTGTATTTCTCTCTACAATATATAGAGTGTTTGTTCTAAAGTGTGTGTTCTACAAATGACCTCTAAGTGAGATTATAAAGTAATGAAATAGACTTAAAAGGGTTGCAACTAAATATTGAGACTTACTATAATCATGATTTAATTAGCTATGTACTATTAGACAGGGTTCAAGCTGATACTTTGGATTGACAAAGAATCCACTGAGTTACAGAAGCTTATAGAATAAAAGAATTGGAAGGGATTTTGTCAGGTCATCTAATCCAACCCCCCACCCAGGCAGAAGACCCTACACCATTTCTGACAGATGGCAGTCCAGTCTCTTCTTGAAACCTTCCAGTGATGAAGCTCCCATAACTTCTGAAGGCAAGCTGTTCCATTGGTTGATTGGCTCACTGTCTGAAAATTTCTCCTTATTTCTAGGTTGAACTTCTCCTTGATTAGTTTCCATCCACTATTCCTTTTCTAACCTGGTAAACTGGAGGATCCTAGCATACATCTATGATCAATCTTGATGGGAGCTGGATGGGAGGTGAAGCCTGGGTAAGACTGAGTGGCTTTTGGTGCATAGAGCTTCAAGTTCCAGGAGCTCCACACAATCTCCAAAATCCATAGCAGACATGAAAACTAGAGATGGGAAATCAGTCTTTCCCTGTGTGTTGCAAATGTGTTGGATTATTACTTTTAAAATTCCCAACCTGAGTAAAGGGCATGCAGCCATAAAGCTTATTGAATAACTTTGATCTAGTCACTGCCTCATAGTGCCTTCCCACTGCTGAGTTGGAGTATTTTACACCCATTCATGAGTCAGACTAATGTGGATGTTTACTACCCATATTGTTGATCTCAATCCTGCTTCCATTGCCTATTTGTCACTACAATCTGTCTCTTCTCCACACCGATAGGTGATGAAGCCTTACAGATCTTGATGCTCACCTTGGACATGAGCAAATAGGTTGGGAAAAGTGATAAATATAATTTACAAACAGTACTAAGGCCATCCTAAAGCTACTTCACTCATAACTGGGGCTGAAATGAAGTTGGAGATCAAAGCAAAAAAAAAGTGGATTGCTGACCTGGGAAATGTTGTGTTGGAGTTGGGGCGATGGGGAGAATATAACAGATAACAGATAATCAGAGCTGAAAGGGACCTTGTACCTGAAATGGACCCCTACACCATTTCTGACAAATGGCAGTCCAATCTCTTCTTGAAAGTTTCAAATGATGGCGCTCCCACAACTGGTAAGGTGTTCCATTGATTGATTGTTCTCACTGTCAGAAAGTTTCTCCTTATTTCCAGGTTAAACGTCTCCTTGTTCAATTTTCATCCATTATTCCTTGTCTGGCCTACAGGCGCTTTAGGAAATAGCTTGACCCCTTCCTCCCTGTGGCAGCTCCTCAAATATTGGAAGACCGCTATCATGTCTCCCCTGTTCCTTCTCTTTACTAGACTAGCCAAGCCCAGTTCCTGCAACCGTTCATTGTATGTTTTAGCCTCCAGCCCCCTAATCATTCTGGTTGCTCTTCTCTGTACTTTTTCCAGAGTTTCAACATATTTTTTATAATGTGGTGAACAAAACTGGATGCAATACTCCAGGTGTGGTCTTACTAAGGCTTTATAGAGTGGTATTAGTACTCCCCTTGATCTTGATTGTATCCCACTATTAATACAACATAGGATTGCATTAGCTTTTTTGACTGCTGCTGTATACTGCTGGCTCATATTTAGTTGGTTTTCCACTGAGACTCCAAGATCCCTCTCACAATTACTGCTATTGAGCCTAGCAGTACACATATAGTCTATATGTGTACTTTTGGTTTTTCTTGCCTAAGTGTAGGACTTTACTTTTCTCTACATTGAATTTCATTTTGTTAGATGCGGCCCCATGTTCTAGTCTGTCACGATCCATCTGGATCTTGAGCCTATCTTCTTGGGTGTTAGCTATTCCTGCCAGGTTAGTATCATCTGCAAATTTAGTAAGTTCCCCTTCTATTCCCTCATCTAAGTGGTTAATGAAGATATTGAAGTGTACTAGGCCTAAGACGGAACTTCGTGGCACCCCACTGCATGTAGACTTAGACCCATTACACTGCATGTAGACTTAGACCCATTAAGGACTACTCCTTGAGTACGGTTTGTCTGCCAGGTGCGAATCCATCTAGTGGTGGTGTTATCTATTCCACTTTTTTCTAGCTTACTAAGAAGTAGGTTGTGGTCTACTTTGTCACATGCCTTGCTAAAATCTAAATATATTATGTCCACAATATTTTACCGGTCTACTAATTTAGTCACTGTATTGAAGAATGAAATAAGATTGGTTTGGCATGATCCGTTCTTAACAAACCCGTGCTGACTGTTAGTTATTACTTTACTTGTTTCTATATGTTGGCAGATCTGGTTTTTTTAATGATCTTTTCCAGTATCTTCCCGGGTATTGATGTTAGGCTGATTGATCTATAGTTTCCTGGGTCTGTTTTTTTCCCTTTTTTGAAGATGGGAACCACATCAGCTCTTTTCCAGTCCCCTGATAGTTCCCCGGTGCTCCAGGATTTTTGAAAGATACGGTGTAGTGGTTCTGAGATGACCTCTGCCATCTCCTTTAAAACTCTGGGATATAATCCATCAGGCCCCAGTGATTTGTTTTCATCAAGATCAGACTAGGTGTTCTCTTACTATTTTTTTGCTTATCTTAACTTTTATTTCTGGTCTGTCTTTTACAGTTATGTTTTTGGTGGGTTGAGCTATAGTTTCTTTTTGTGTGAAGACGGATGCAAAGAATGAGTTAAGCAGATCTGCTTTCTCTCTGTTGACTATTCATTAGGATTCTTGTAAAAAGCAATGAACTTGGGAGCAGGCTGAGTAAAAATAAATAACCAATGAATGTTCAACAATTGTGTTAAAAGTAAAGGTTCCCCTGTCCATTTGGGTCTGAACCTAGGAAGTGATGCTCATCTCTGTTTCATAGTAGAGGGAGCCAAATTGTCCAAAGTTGGTTCCATGGCCATGTGACCAGCCTGACCATGTGCCGAGGCACACGGAATGGTGTTACCTTCCCACTGAAATGATACCTATTTATCTACTTACATTTGCATGCTTTTAACCAACTAGGTTGGCAGGAGATGGACAAAGATGGTAGCTCACCTGGTTGTATGATGCTTGGATCGTGAACAGCCAACCTTCTGGTAAAACCATCTTTAAAACCCTGCTGTTTTCTTCAGTCTGTCACACAAGCATCAGAAGCAATAGTATACAAAAACTTCCACTGTAATTTTCCTGGTGGGCTTCTCATGAGGGGTCCAAATGCGGAAAGACACACAAGGCACCTTTCTCAGGATGAGAGCCCAGAGCTGACTCCGGGACCCCCTTTTATTAACAAAAGGTGGGAGGATATAGAAGGCAACAAAGGAATTCAAGCAACGCATACAGATATGATAACTTTCTATACGTGCGCGGTTCTCACTGGCTGGGCAACTGTTACTGGGATGAATCTCTTTTTATCTTTCCTCTTTGTTCTGTGTATGTGTTATAGTCGCACGGCGGCCTGCACATACACAAGATAGTACAGAAAGTTCCAACATCTCCTCTGTTTTTGTTTTTAAAGGCAGGATTCTTCGTCCGATAGATGGAGATAGCTGCGTCGTTCTGGCTCCTCCTCTCCCTCGTCCCACACTGCGGCCATTAGGCTGAGTTTTTCTGGATTCAGAGGATCTTTTTGACGCTCTTCTTGAGTCTTCGCCCATAATGCCATTACCTGCACCGTAGCCTTGCATTCAATGAGTAATGATAAGCTATTACTAATGCGTACAAAAATAGGCAAAACACATGGTAATATAATACAACCAAGTGCAATCATCCCAATTAAAGCTACAATAGCCTGTAACCCTGGTAATTTTAGAAACCAGAATCCAAATAAATCATTAATATTAAACCCGTTCCATGTTTGAACCGGAACGTGCACAATTTTTTACCATTTTTTCAGATATTTCCTGTATTACTTTCCCGCTCTGATCAATTTCTATACAGCAATTTGTCAAATTAAACTTTCCACGTACTCCTCCCTCTTTTGCTAACAAATAGTCAAGGGCCAAACGATTTTGCATAATGTATGTCCTGGATTTCACTTTCCTTTGCAAGGTGTTGTTAGCACCTCTTGCCTCAATGTGATCATAGTCCACTTCTTGGGCTTCCCAGAGCCATTGTTCTCCCATACTGGTTCCCCCGCAAACAAAGTAATTGGAAACCTGAAGTTCTTTTGCAATGGTTTCTGCCAAGGTTAAAAAGGTGTTCTTTGCTTGGGCAGGAATTACCAATTCTTGTGTTTTTTGCATCTCTTGGTCCCCAGGTGATCAGGTCAGCTGGGCCTCTCCAGGTCGGATCAGGGAGCTGTTGATAGTAGACTGTGGCTTGTTGATAACTGCGATTGGAGAGGCAGAAAAATGACGGGTTGCGGCAGAGGCGGGTGGGGTCCCAGTTAGGTTTAAAAAATTCAAGGTAAAAAGACAAAGGTTCAATCTATCTTGCACTGCTGGGAGGCCAGGGGTGATTTTCCCCTGTTTTATATTATAACAGTCCAGGGCCCTTTTTAAGGTTTGATTCGCACGCTCCTGCGAATTGTATGGGATACCGAATTTATGGACTATGGACCAACGGTTACAAAACTCTGCAAATAGCGAGCTAGTATAAGCGGGCCCATTGTTTGTTTTTAATTCTTTTGGGCGTCCCAACATTGCAAAAGTCCGAATGCAATGGTTAATTACATGCTTTGTAGCCTCACCCCTTTGTGGAGTTGCCATTATGAATCTTGAATAGGTATCAATTGAAACATGAAGATGTTTCCAAGGGGTGAAGGAAGGATATTGAGTAACATCCATTTGCCAAATCTGACAACACTCGGTGCCCCTAGGGTTTACTCCCATTGGTAATGAGTGAGCTTATTTGCTACAGGAAGCACACTGCTGAACAATGGCTGAGGCTTCAGATGCCGAAATTCCAAATTGTTTAATGAGTGCTTTTTTATTCTGATGGAAGTAGGAATGGCTTTCCCATGGAGAAATGGGAGAAAGAGTGAGCAACAAGGAAGCAGAGGCAGCTGCGTCCGCAACATTGTTGCCTTCCTGTAAGAAACCCGGAAAGGGTTGGTGACTTCTAATATGTGTAACAAAATAGGGATGCGTACGGTCTTGTATCAAAGTCTGCAAGGTCAGAAATAATGACAAAAGATCCGGGTCCAATGAAGGGGATAGATAAGACTGAAAAATTGTTTTAACGATTTGGGTGACATACAAACTGTCGAGAATCAAGTTTAAAGGCACCCTAGAAAATTGCTGAAGGGCTAAAATAGAAGCAGCCAATTCAGCACGTTGGGCAGACGATTGTGGTGGGGTGACTTTTATATGCCATTTACCCTGTGAAAACCAGGTACAGGCACCTTGAGTTTTACTGCCATCTGCAAAGGCTGAAATGGCATGTTGAATAGGGGCTGATTTCTGATGACAGTCCCACAAAACCGGAACTTGTTTTAAGAAATGAAAATGAGGGTCAGAGGGAGGGTGGCAGGAAAGAGTCCCTGGCCATTCTGTCAAAAGAGCAGGCTGAAGAGAGGTGCCCCAGAGCATAAATGACTCCTGTGGCAGCAAAACAGCAGAAATGGGCAGGGAAAGGGGCTGGGCCAGGGAGGCGAGAATAAAGTAGGAGGTGTTGGAGAAATCAGCGTCAAGTGAAGCGTCAGCAGCAAGAACAACAGAAGCTGGAAAAGAAGCAGGAAATAGCACCCACTGTGCAGCCTTTTGGGTGGGGCTGGTTACAAGCCCCGAATTTAGTTTCCCGAGGGGGAGGACGGTGATTGGTAAACGACACAGGAAAAGCAGAGCACTGTGCGAGTTCCTCGGGATCAAGGAGACCTTGACTCAGAGCCTGTGCTATATCAGTAGCAACCGCCCCCATGGTGGAGTTGGGAGGGGGCGCAGCGAGCTCGGGGGATGCAGGAGGGGCAGTAGCCTTGGGGGGGAGACTGGAGTAACAGAAAAGGCAGCCTTATCCTCCGGAGCAGCCCCTTGTTGATATGGCAGTGGCTGTGGGACAATTGAAGGATTTTTCTTGTCAATTTTTTTGTCATGCTGTATCAGAGCCTCCATAACCGCCTGCCAGGCAGAAAGAATTGTTGCCGGGGCTCTCGGACTTTCATGGAAATAAGTGCCCAATTTTCTCCAGGTAGTCACTTTAAGCGAGCCTCTCTCCGGACAATGTTTCCAAACATATGCCATTAAACTGGCAAGGTCAGATTTAGTAAGGGTCGGGATGGATTTTCTATTAAATTTAGGCTTGGTTAGCTCTCTAAGTTCTTGCAGGTGCGCTGCCTGCATCTTAGAGAACCCTACTCCCATACTCACAAGGGGATTGCCGTCTTGCTTCGGATGGAATTGTGTGCACAAGCCTCTTCCAGGCGATGAATAGAGGAGCTCCAAGAATGTACAACCACAGAGGTTATCACATCGGAGTCACCAGATGTAATTTTCCTGGTGGGCTTCTCATGAGGGGTCCGAATGCGGAAAGACACACAAGGCAGCTTTCTCGGAATGAGAACCCAGAGCTGATTCTGGGACCCCTTTTTATTAACAAAAGGTGGGAGGATATAGAAGGCAACAAAGGAATTCAAGCAACGCATACAGATATGATAATTTTCTATACGTGCGCGGTTCTCACTGGCTGGGCAACTGTTGCTGGGGTGAATCTCTTTTTATCTTTCCTCTTTGTTCTGTGTATGTGTTACAGTTGCACGGCGGCCTGCACATACACAAGATAGTACAGAAAGTTCCAACATTCCACAGTCTGTAAAAAGCCTGGGCAGAGATAAGGGGCCTGCCCCATTTTCAATACCTGTTGGTTAGATAATTAAAACAAGCATGAAAAAGGTGGAAGCTATTCTGTTGCAGAATTTGAGACTGAAAACTTGAGAATGTCAAGTTGGAAATGGAGACTATGAGAATACAGATAAGGAGCAGGCAATACAACAGTACAAGGTAATTTGGATTTAAGTTGTATTCTGTAAAAGAGTATACATATCAAACTAAACTTCTTTAAGTGAAAATGCCTCAATAAAAAGTCCTTTAAGTTGAGTTCAACTCCTGGTGGCTTTGTGGCTGTATCTACAGTATATAGTTCTTTTGGCAATAATGCAGAAGTGGTTTTCCATTGTGGCCTTTATGCAGGGGTGGGACCCAGCCGGAGTAACTACTGATTTGGTGATTTTATGCTTGTTTACACTGCATGCGTGTGTATAATCATCGTCAGCTAGCTGCATCGACAACTGAGCAGCACTGCGAGCGGGAGCGCAGTCGTTGAAAAAGCACTTTTTCCCTG
The DNA here is from genome assembly GCA_023653725.1 of Bungarus multicinctus. NCBI lineage: Eukaryota > Metazoa > Chordata > Lepidosauria > Squamata > Elapidae > Bungarus > Bungarus multicinctus. The sequence continues at coordinate 110,640,714 of CM042840.1, forward strand.
CTTTTTCAACTGCAGCTGTGACGTGCAAAGCAGCTGCGGTTGAAAAAGCAGGAAATAAAGGTCAGATAAGAGCCCGGGCAGGCAGGTGGGCCAAAACAGCATCAGACATCAAACCGGTTCTATGTATGCTCTCTGTCTGCTGCTCTTCAGAACTACCGGTTCTACAGAGGTGGACAGAACGGGTAGAATCCCACCCCTGCCTTTATATTTCTTTGGCAGCTAGATTGTCTTTTAACTCTGAGTTTTCCTGGTGATTCCCTTCCAAGTATCAACCAGTTTCCATTCTGCTTAGTTGCTGAGCTCAGTGAAGGCCACTTCACAGCTGCTCCCTAACTGGGCTTTGCCTTAAGGGCACATTCCAAATGACATCCCTCCTGGAATTGCTTTCTGACAGGTAAAAGTGATGAAGAAAGGTGTTGAACATAAGAGCACAACTCTGTGTGAACCAATAAAGAAAGTCAAAGTTTGTTGGAGTAAGGCAATTTAGGCAATTTGATTATTTTATGAGAACAATATTGTCAAGAGTTTATTTAGTTTGCAAAACACTTCCACAGTTTAGTACTATTGGGAGAGAAAGGAGTTTAAGTGAAGGATAATAAATCATATAAATGTTAAAGTAGACCTGAACTAGAATTCAAATCCCTGCTTATCCTCAAGTTTATTGTCTGATACTGGGTAAATTACTTTTATCGCAAACCATTCCTTATAACATGATCTAAAATCTGGCAAAGTTTTATTATGGTTTTCAAGATGAAGAATTTGAAAGGTTCTTAGAAGACCTGCCCTTCCCTTTTCAAGAACTGTTAGTTTCTGATATATGCCTGACATGGATATGGCTGTTTTATTACAATTATGATCACAGCTATAATTTATTATTCATTCATCTCTGTTTACATGATGACCGTCCCCTGTACAGTAGTTTCAGAAATAGAAAAAGCAGGAATTAAATTATTTAGCAATTTAATAAAATATCATTAATTTGGCAAATTGATTTCATGATCAAATATCCCGTTCACATAATTGCTGTTGGAACTATGTATGAATATGATTGTCTCAGGATAAGAAAATTAAATTCATATGTCTATATACTCATTATATTCCTATATTATATTCATTTCCATTGAACTCTGAATAGAAAGAATAGATTTGCACTGTTAATATCTTAGAGAAATTGACTTAAATGTCTGATCATTCAGAAACCAGAATTAGATCTACATCTCTTAATTTATAGCACAAACTTCAACATGGTATCTCCTTTTAGGAGGTCTGGGAGAATTTCTCCTATCACTTCTGGAAAGCATCAGGATATATCATACAGGCTTAAGCTGCCTATATGAGATACTTCTAACTAGGAATGCTCCAGTTTTATTCAGTTTGAACCTCAGATTGAACTTGAGTCAGATTTCATCTGATTTATACTTCTCAAATGAATAAGCAGAAAAGCATGAAAGCACACTACAGTTGTGCTTTGAGTATCATGTTTCTCTGATTGTTGCAATATAGTTCTCACTTTAAAAAAAATCTAAAATATTTGTGGATGTGGCAGTTTTGATAGTGTTTGTCAAGGTGAAGATTATAATATTCCCCACACACAAACACATTTTTTTTAAACTCAAGGTGGGATACAAAAAGTGTGATGAGGCTCCTTCCATATTTTACGCATTCAATGATTAGAACTTTATGAGGTAGGCTGAGAAAAAGTAGTCCAATTGAACCAGTGAGCATCACGGTCATATGGTAATTTGAATTCAGGCCTCTCTTGTCCAAGATTGGTTGCTAGATTACACTGATATTAAAATATATTTTAAAATAATAATAGTATACAAAGGGGTATTTCCAGAGGATCAGAGTTTAGAAATGAGTGGTTTTGGGGGAAAATGTTAGACATGTGCATGAACATGTATTGATATGAATTTTGATGTATTGAGCCTCTTTTGATATAGCTTCTCCCACACTGGAAACAAAGCAGGATATGGCACCAGAGGAATAGCACCAGAGAAAAAAGAATTAACCTTCCTTCCTAATAATTTCTTTAGTATTTAGTATTTATTTGATTTGTCAATCGCTTACAAGATACAGATATAAGAATAAATATAGTTTTGAATACATGAGATAGATACTTATAAGAAAAATAAAAAACAATAGGACAGGGATGGTAGGCACGATTGATGCACTTATGCACGCCCCTTACAGGCCTCTTAGGAAGGGGGGTGAAGTCAATAGTAGACAGTCTAAGGTTAAAGTTTTTGGGGTTTGGGGAAGAAACCACAGAGTCAGGTAGAGTATTCCAAACTTTGACCACTCTGTTGTTGAAGTCATATTTTCTGCAGTCAAGTTTGGTGTGGTTAATCTTGAGTTTGTATCTATTGTGTGCTCTTGTATTGTTATGATTAAAACTGAAGTATTCATTTGCAGATAGGACATTGCAATGTATGATTTTATATACTATATTTAAATCAGACTGGAGGCAATGTAGTTTTAGGTATTCTAGAAGGTTTTCCTCTTGTTTAATGTAATAATTAGTGCATTCAGTTTTTATCCGGTGGCATAGATTTTTGTATTGGGTTTTGAAGTTGGCAACGTGACCAGGTTTGTTTTTTCACCAAAGTGATCTCTGTTTGGATTGAAGCTTCCTTATTGTTATGGGTAATTTGTTTTTTCTGGTTTTGGGAGTTGTTATTGGTACATATAGTTTGATGACTCTTTTGATTTCTAGTAAGAATATGTTGTAATGGTCTTCAACAGTATTGCATCCGGTGAACAGAAATTGCCAATCAAGGGAAGAGAGATAGTTGATTATAAGATCATAGCTGCCTTTTTTGAAGTTATAATTGGGGATTTTGTTGTGATGATTTTTGTGTGGACGTATGTTGAGACAAAAGTCAATCATGTTGTGGTTACTGTTGGAAAAGGGTTCTTTAATTTGTATTCCGTAAATTGAATTTAAACTATTGCAGAAGATGAGATCAAGGCAGTTGTTAAGCCTAGTTGGTTACTAGTTGTTCCAGTCCCAAATTTGTTACAGCATTATAGTAGGTTGCATATATGGGTTCAGTTGTACATTCGTTTAGGGTCCAGTTAATATTTATTTATTTATTTATTAATATTTCTATACCGCTCCCTCTCCCAAAAAGGGACTCGGGGCGGTGTACAGCCTAATAAAAGTACATAGAGTAAGTAAAATTTAAATAAATTTAAAACTGAATTAAATAAATAAACCGGCTGCATCCCGTCTAACTACAATTACACATTTAAAAATATGAGTTAGATTGCAATCACCAAGAAAGATAAAAGTATGTGGGCAGGATGCTGCCCATGTTAGTAGTGTATTTAGCTTGTTACATGTTCAATGTCATAATCAGGGGCTCTGTAACATAGTAAGAACCAAAATGTGATATTTAAGGTTAGTTCACAGATAATGGTCTCAGGAAGAGCAAGCTCTTGGGTAACTTAGATGTTTTCTTCAGAATAAACTTCATTTGAAAGCAAATGCTTTCTGTGGCAAGAGAAAGTGGCAACATTTTATTTCCCAAAAAATCTCCAACTACTGTATTAAACAGATGTCTCAAGAAAATACAAATACATTAAGAAGAATTAATATTCTGGCCATAAATTTTTCTTTCTTGAGAAAAAATCAAAACATGAATGGCTGCAATCAGAGTTCCTGCCACTTCTAAAGCTGTTCAGGAAATACAGCTATGTTTCTCTTTGAACCTTCTTTCAGAGTTTTCTTTTCTTTTCTAAAATGGAGCAGTAGATCTCCTCAGTCATGGGTATGTAGTCCTTCTCTGAATCATCCAGGAAGAAGAGGGGATCACTGATAGTGGCAGGATTGAATCCATCCTTCAACAGGTGAATTTTGCGTAGCTTGAAAGTTCCTGTAATCTCCAGCTTTTCCTGCAGCAAGTAAAGGCAACAGTGAAAACAAAGTCATGAGTTTGTCAGTCACGAATTTGTCCAACCCTAATCCTAACCCTGCCTCAGTAACAAAGCTAGTGAATGGTGTTTCCCTTACTCTCATAGTGTGAAGCAAGTAAAGAAATTGTTTGATGGATTCCCACCGAGTGTTATTTCCCCTTAAGAAAATCCATCACATCACTTTCTTAATGTGTAGTGAGGCATGAATGAAAAAATGTTAGGAATTTTAAGAACAGCTTGTTTCACCACCTATCCAGTTGCACAACTAATAGGTCACAGAAACGGAGGTCAGATTAAAAAATCTCAAACAGCATGGCTAAGAGGACATAACCATATTTATCATATTAAGGCCAACCTCTTCAATACATTCTTCAGTTCAGTCTTTGTAAACAGCAGTGCTCATGTAATGATCTACTACATATTGACTTTGCAGAAGATAACATAGAAAAGGAACTACGTAACCTAAAACCATCCCTATCTATTGGCCCCAATGGATTATGTGCATACTTCTTAAAAAAGCTCTCCACTGCCATAGCAAAACCCCTAAGCATTATATATCAGATATCATTCAGAACCAGCTCCTTACCAAATCTATGGTCCTTAGCAACGGTCATCCCTATCTTCAAAAAAGGTGATCCCAGCCTGGTTGAAAACTACAGACCAATCTCACTGTGTTTCATCATGTGCAAAGTCATGGAATCAATCATTAACCAATTCATCGCCCTCCACTTAGATAACAACCTACTCTCAAAGAAACAAGTTGGTTTCAGGAAAAAATTGTCCTGCAATCTACAACTCCTACACTGCAAAAACATATGGACTACTCTACTTGACCTGGGTAAAGCAATTTATATAGACTTCTACAAAGCCTTTGATTTAGTGGTACATGACAAATTACTGTTAAAACTAAATTCTTATGGCATTTCCAGATCCCTTCATAAGTGTAATTCCTGTCAAGTATTCTTGTCAAACAGGCAGCGAATAGTAAAAATAGGGAGCACTATATCAAACCCTGCTCCAGTTAACAGCAGTGTCCCCCAAAACAGCATAGTAATAGGGGGCCTCTCACAAAAGGGCTAGACTTATTTTCAAATGTGATGTTAATGATCTGTTGAAAAAACACCAGTGTGTCTGTACTCTGTACTCTCTTGCAACCAATGCCCAGAAGAATCATGGAAGGCAATGCTCAGAAGGAGAGATGCTATACTCACAACAACCTATGGAAACTTATAGAGATCTCAATCAACCATTTTGTATCATCAACCATTTTGTCAATAAATCGCTAGATTGTATACGTTGTATACTAAAGAGTAAGTAGGGCTGTGATGGTGAACCTATGGCACTGTGCCACAAATGGAATGCAGAGCCATTTGTGCAGGCATGCGAGCCCCAGCCAAACTTACCTGCACTGCACATGCGCACATTGCCCTCCTGATTTTTGGCCCGATTAAGGCCTTTTTCACCCTCCCGGAGGCTCGAGGGAAGCTTCTGCAGCCTCGGGAAGCTGAAAAATGTGCCTTCCGGAAATACTGGAAGTGCTGAAACGGGCCCGTTTTCAGCCTCCCAAGGTTCCCAAAGCTTCCTTCAAGCCTCCTTGAGGGCAAAAACAACCTCCCTAGGCTCCAGAGGCCCTCTAGAGGCTGAAAACTGGCACTTCCGGTATTTCTGGAATGCCCGTCTTTCGGCCTCCCAAGGCTACAGAGGCTTTCCTCGAGCCTCTAAGAGAGCAAAAACAGCCTCAAACGGGCCAAAGATCAGCTGGGAGGTGTGTACATGTGCAGTTCAGGTAAAGGTAAGTTGTTGCGCATGTATGTGCAGGGGGCCCACGTTGCATTGTGGGTTCCAGCATGCACACACTTTTGGCACCTCATGCACAAAAAAGGTTTTCCATCATTGAACTAGGGCATTTTCATATTGGATTGCAGAAAGGGGATGAATGAATCCTACATCTTGCCATATTCAAGCTAGAGCAGGCCAAGGCAGGAAACCTGAGCACAGAGAAATGCTTATCTTTGTCTACACCGGAATGGAAAATATGCAGCTTTGTTTCTCCCAGTCTTCCTACTCTTCATCTAGTTTTTTTGTCTGCTGTTTGCTTTTACTGTGGTTTCCTCCTGCCTTCTTCAATCCTCATTATAGGCTTATGCCTTCCTTAATCTCCTCTGGCCTCCCTTTGTAATATCTTCACCTATTCCCCTCCATCTCCTCCACTCCCACAAGCATCATCACATTGTCTTTTTCAATCTTTGCTCAAGGCTTCCTCCATTTTCAGCTTGCCTTGCTGAAATTCATTTCAGATGAATTTATATACACTTTTTATTTTCATTACTTCCATTTTTTTTCCTAATTATGTTTTCTTTAATAGCAATAGCACTTAGACTTATATACTGCTTCACAGTGCTTCACAGTGCTCTCTAAGCACTTTACAGAGTCAGCATATTGCCCCCAACAATCTGGGTGCTCATTTTACCCATCTCAGAAGGATAGAAGGCTGAGCCAACCTTGAGCCTGGTGAGATCTAAACTGCCAAATTGCAGGCAGTCGGCAGTCAGCAGAAGTAGCCTGCAGTACTGCACTCTAACCACTGCACCACCGCGGCTCATAAATAATCAATGTACTTTTACTTTTTGATAAAATGAAAGCATTTTTAAAGCAAAGAAATTCCATGCATATTCAGTTGACAACTTTCATTACTAACATTCCTTAGTACCGTGTTTCTCCAATAATACGGCCTCCACCAATAGGAAGACCCAGCATGTTTTCTAGGCATGAAATGAAATTAAGCCTCTCCCCTCAAATTTAGGCCTAGTTTCAAACATGCTGGGGGGGAGGGCGGGGGTTAAAACATGCTGGGGGGAGGGCGGGAGGGAAACCTGCCTTTAACAGTGCCCTGCACAGCGCTGCCGCTGTTCTCATGCCAGCAGGAAGTATAGAAGCATTTCTGCTGCTTCTCGGGCAAGTGAGCTGCCTCCATGGCTTCCACAGTTCCTGCCGGCACGAGAACAGCAGCAGCGCTGGCGGGAACGTGGAAGCATTTCTGCTGCTGCTCGGGTGTGTGCGGAGCTTCCACACACACCCGAGAAGCGGCAGAAACGCTTCCATGTTTCTGCCAGCACGACAACAGCAGCAGCACCGGCGGGAACGTGGAAGCATTTCTGCCGCTGCTCGGGTGTGTGCGAAGCTTCCACACACACCCAAGCAGCGGCAGAAACGCTTCCACGTTTCCGCCGGCACGACAACAGCAGCAGCGCTGGCGGAAACACTTCAATGTTCCCGCCGGCGCTGCTGCTGTTGTTGTGCCAGCGGGAACATCGCTGCTGCCCACCCGCTGATGGGGGGGAAGAGAAATTAATTCACCCCCAAAAAGACGGCCTAGCTGTTTTTTCGGGGCTCAAAAAAAAAAGGCCCTGCCTTATTTTGTGAGAAACACGGTATTATATATATATCCTATTATTATTATTTAATAAAATCAAACCTACATTTACTTCTTTTCCATTAATATTATGATTGGCATCAGCACTACCACTTTTATTATCCTTTAAGATACTGAGTTTTTGAGTTATTTTTTCTAATGGTAAGCAAGAGCCTAAATTAACCACTTCTCACCTGGATACGAATGAAGCGGGGTCTGGCGTAGCTAGGTAGATGATCTTTGGTATGTATGAACAGCTTCTTTCCATCAAAGGGGCAGCCATCCTTCAGCCGTATGGCTGCTATCCCAATCTTTCCTTCATGCCCTGGAATAAACCAGAATGAGATAATTGAAAGTAGGGCTACATGTTTTATGCAAAAATAATAATAAAACTGTTGGTTGCTGAAGCTAGGTAAATCAACGTTCATTCATTATGAAACCTCACTCAAATGGCCTGGTGACCCTCATTCTATCTTCTGTCCCCATGAAGCTGACAATATCACATGCTCAGATTATGACTGATGCTATGATTTAGCCTTATCCTGCTACTTCTCATATCACAAAATATCCATTTTTGTTATGTAATTAAAGAGTAGTTTCACATAAGGAAAAATGTTGCAGGTCTACTTGCAATGCAAGATAAATCTTCAAGATGGCAGTAACTAAAAGAAAAGATGGGACTACTTCTCAATTCTTTCTAGCTTAGTTTTTTCTATCTTTGGGCTTTTATCAATCAATTTACAGATGTGAAATAGCTGATAAACTACAAGTAATGAATAATCTAACCAATTTGTCAATGCCATCCGTTTAGGATAATGACTGTTTATATAACATGCTTAAACTGTGAAAGACTTATTGGCTTCATTTGCATTGTGACAAAGTTTGGTTAATTTTTTTTATGGCTCATTTTAATGTGCAAAGAAACCCATTTGAGTGAAGATGTGGAGGCCCTATCTTAATGCCCGGAGGATGCAAGGATCTGGTTGGGGAGGAAGAGGTACAGGTTCAACTCTGTGTGATTTTCAAGTCAGGCTGATTTATTATCTTTAGTTTTTGATGGAGTGGCATGGAATCCCAAATTTGAGGAATGCACCCTACACTTGACTTCTGCTAATGAACAGGTGGTGGCTATGACCAGAAGGGCTTTGCACACATCTCTCTTGAGTGCCAATTATATCCTTTCTTAGATTGGAAGATACTTGTCACAGTATGTATAGCTTAGTCAATTAGTGTTTGGACTACTGTAATACTGCTCTGCGTGTGGCTACTCTTGGAAGACCACATGGAAGCTATAATTGGTCCAAATTACACTTCTTGATTCAGAGGACCTAGAGCATGCCCCTCTTGTCTGATCCGGTTCAGTGTGTAAATGTAGTGAAGGAGAAGTGGCCTCTCAAATAACCTGGTCCCATTTCATGTAGTGCTTTATAAGTTATTATAAAATTGTTGGGGGCAATATGCTGACTCTGTTACCTGCTTAGAGAGGGTTGTAAAGCACTATGAAGTGGTGTATAAGTCTAAGTGCTACTGCTAGTGCTATGGCAACACCTTGCATTGAATTCAGAAGCAAATGGGCAACCAATATAGCTTGCAGATCAGAGGTGAAATATGCACTGATCATGGAGTGCACATAACTTCCCATGCAGCTACATTTTTCACTAGCCACATCTTTGAGGTACTTTTCAAGGACAGCCTCATATAAATCATGTTACAATAATTCAAAACAAAGATGATTTTCTGAAGCTTCTGCATGACCACCTTCTCAACAACTTTCCCTAAAAAAAGGGAAATTGGAGATTGGAAAAATTGCTCAGTACAATTCAGTCTTATGATGCCTTTATAAGGAAGGGTTGAACCACCACCTCTTTAAAGGAGATAACCCCTTATCTCAAGAAAATAATTACATCTAACATTCCACTATATATCAAATTGTGAATGTGATGGACATGGATAGACATGCATCTAATATTTGGTTGAGCTCACAGTCATGAGAAACCTGTCAATTCCTGAGGTACAACAGGATCAATATGCCCACACACTACTAGGCAAGACTTTGCCATTAAAACCTATGTAGCATTTGCTTCAAAATTGGGAAGCGGCTTTCAGTGATTTTGTCTGACAAATTCCAGCATACTCTTCTTAATGATCTTGCAGGAAAACCTCTGATCCCAATCTACCTAAAAGCACTCAGGTCACCTAAACAAGGCTGCCAAATGGTTGTCAGACAATGCAATAAGAACAGATTATTGCCAATATTAATATTTCCAGATTTCAATGCCTTGGTCAGTTCTTGTTTGGATTACTCTACTGTATGTTCTACAGTATATTTAGTTCTAAAGACCATTCAGAAGGTATCTAGTCCAGAATGAAGCAAAATGTACTGTGTTGGGTGCTTCAAGGTTGCTTGTGTCATATCTCTGCTATGCTAACTCTACTAGCTTCCAGTTTCCTACAGGGTATAATTGTACTGGTTATCATCTTTAAAGCCCTACTTGTCACAGGACCTGGTTATTGAAGGATTGCCTCTCCCTGAGGCTTCGTGTAAGCACATTCCAGGTCCCTTCCTTTAAATACTATCATCTTATGAGTCCTTAGAAGTGTCTCTTTTCTGTTGCTGTCCCTGCCCTATGGAACACCTGGAAGTCCAACAGGCTCCCACCCTGTGGCTAAGGAGGCATACAAGTTGACAAATAAATTAATAGGGTTAGGGTTAAGGTGAACTTATTATTCAGGATATTTCAGAAACCCACTAAATGGGTAAATCCCATAACCAGATTAAGCATCTTCTGCAAATAAGATTTCTAAATGTACATTGGAAAGGGTGTGTAGAAGTGTATATAGGTGTTTCAAACTCACCTGGTACTGGTATTCCATATACATTGGCTTCCTCAATGATATCCAAAGCTACCAATGTCATCTCAACCTCAGTAGTGGCTACATTCTCCCCTTTCCAACTGCCAAAACAGGAAGGGTTTATTTCTTTCACAGGTTGGTAGAATGTATTAACAATGTATTATTTAGCATTTGGATATTCCTATAGATGGTTTCACTCACAAGATTTTTTTCTGGATTTATGATCAGGGGACAATATTACTTAACCCACTGAAGTAAATTCAAAGGGATGAGCCTACTAGCAATCATACAGAGAATTCTTAACAGTAGAGGAAGTTATTTACTATGGTCACTCAGCCATAGTAAATAATGTTTGTGCGAATAAACATTGGCTGACAGAAGGTCAAAAGAATATGACTGTGATAATTACTTTGTTAACCATGTTCATAGAACAAACCATTGATTAATTATAATATAAATATGGATTAGGTCACCATCACAATAAAATCTAACAAAATATGTTAGAAAAGAATATATGCAGCTTGGGGTTGTAATGTTGGGTTTTAGTGCTCTCTGAGTTTGCTTGTTTCCTTGCAGACAATTATTACCATCATCAGTGACCTGTTTTGGGTTGGTACCATAGACAGGGGGTTTTGGATTTGTTTATTGTTCAGTTGTTCTTTGGCATTTTCTATTATTTATACAGTATTTTTTAAACCCTCACAACTTTATGATGCATGCTGGTTGGGGAATTCTGGGAGTTGGTTCACATACTGTAAATACAGGGATGTATTGTAGGATAGAAATAATTTGGCTCCTGAGAATTCTTAGAGATAATTTTATTTCTGCTTTTAGATCATTCAAAGCAGAGATGTGGTTCATATTGGATATTTCATGAATCACATTCACTGAATCAAAATCCTGGATTAGTTATCTAAGGATTAGCCAGTATTTTTGAACTCCTCGAACTCCTCTTCCTCCCTCTTCATTTTCCCATAAGTACAGGACCAACATTTTTGAGGGGCTCAATCAAGAATTGATCAACCAGTTCTCTCAATGGGTTGTTAGAGAGTGATTGGCCCAGAGTCACCTAGCCACCATTTATGACTAAGGCAGGACTAGAAGCTCATAGATTTTTGGCTTCTAACTTGGTGTCGTAACCATTAGACCGCGTTGGCTCTCCATCTTTGAACAGTACTGTCTTCAGTCAAATGAATTTCAAAATTTTAATTGCAATAAAAAGTCATAAATTAACAGTGAACACAAATGAATCATTCCCCATTCAATATCTTACTTCAGATAGGCAAAACTGCAGATGCAATTTACCAACTGAATGAATAGTGAGACTTACCGGAAAGTATCTCCCACGCGATCATGGAAATAGATAAAACCTTCATGGTCTTCCCTCAAAAGATCTCCAGTATTAAAATAGCAGTCTCCTTTCTTCAAGACATTACGGAGAATTTTCTTCTCTGTATTTCCATAATCTCCTGCATAGCCTTCAAATGGGATTGTCTCACTTATCTTTACCACCAGTAAACCTACCTGTCCTAGAACATGAAAAGAGAATCAAGAGGAATCAATAAATGATTGTCTCACAACAAAGAACCAATAATATCTCTAAATAAGAATTATCTGATCTCTCAATCATCATCTGCTAAAGACCCTAATAACTTTCCAGAAGATAAAGGGAGATATAATCCCAGCTTTTTCTCCTCTGCACTTTCTTCTCAACAGCATAAATATATGCTAGCAATCTTTTTGCACTGTGTCCTCATGACATCATCATCATCATCATCCAACGTGTCCAAAAGGAGTGTGACTATTAGTTGATATGAATGGATTTTTGATATACAATCTGTCTAGATAGTCTATCCTCTCCTCAAAGTATTCATATCATAGAAAAGTGGTTGGTCGATGTCTACATGTTGGCTGGTGATGTTTGGTGGGAGGAGAGGGGAACTATACTAGAAGAATAATGTACCAATTCCTGCTTTTAACATGCTTGTATAGTGCAAGTAAAGATAGCAATATTTGCTAGCATTACATCTGTAACACAATAAAGGTTGCAAATTTGATCAAGTTTAGCTTCCTGTAGTTTTAAAACTGAGAGAATAAGACTTTAAGTTGACCATGAAAAATAGCTCTCATTCGTTTTTTTTTCAGAACATCCTCAACCAGGCAAAGCAAGAGTCCTGAGCATGCAGAAATGTGATAGGATACTTCTATTGATTATATTGGTTACATCAATTATATATATTGGTTATATTAATTAAATAAATGGATATTTATATTAGGGAGGTAAAGGAGATTATATACCCCCCATCCTTATACCCCCTTGTCCCCCATATATATATACATACACACATGCACATGCATATGCATATATTGTACTAATACATATTATATATTCATACATACTTTTATATAATATCTGTCCCTTAGAAGCTTAGATGATTTTAAATCTGAGGTCTTTGACCTATTAGACCCAAAGATAACATCTGTCCGTGGCCATTAGTCAAAATGAAGCATGTAACAAAATTTGCAATATAAGCTTATTTTGGTTTAAATTGCCTACCACACCTTTTCTGGAAAACTCTACTATACTGCATTTCTTCCTAGGTTTTGCAATTCCTTCTTAGGAATTCCTTCTTAGGAATTCCTTCTTAAGAAGAAAAGAAAATATGGCAGTTTTGTTTTTGCTTTTGCTTTAAATACTTTATTTTAAATATTGTTCATTTGAAATAATTTATAATATGCATATATGACAAAGATAAGTTCAAAACTTGATCTAATGAAGCTTTCTAAACATGGTGTTTACCAATTAAGTTGCACTCCAAGTTCCATAATCTCTATTAACATAATCAAAAGGGATAATCACTCAAAACTAGGCATGCCTTCCCCAAACTACCTCAATTCCAACTACAACTGGCCTTAAATGCAAGCTACTCAATGCAAGAAGCCTTGTGAATAAAATACCTGAATTTCTCCTCTTACTAAATATGGCTAAATTCGACATCATATTTATCTGTGAAGCATGGCTCAATGCATCTCTCCCTGACTCCATTACCACAGTAATAGACTATCATGTTTACCGATCAGATCGTAAAATCCGTACAGGAGGTGGTGTTGCTATCTTCTATAAAAAGTCCTTATATCAAAAAAAACATCCAAGTTATCCAGAAGCTTGCTATTCCTGAGACCATCGTCTGTGAACTGTCCTTAAATATCACATTTCTATTCTTACTATGTTACAGAGCCTCTGATTATGACATCGAGCATGTAAACAAGCTAAATTCACTACTAACATGGGCAACATCCTGCACACACTTTTATCTTTCTTGGTGACTTCAATCTACCTCATATTAACTGGACCCTAAACAAATGTAAAAATGAACCCATACATGCAATCTTCTACAATGCTGTAACAAACCTGGGACTGGAACAACTAGTAACCAACAATACCAGACTTAACAAGTGCCTCGATCTCATCTTCTGCAATAGTTTGAATCTAATTTACGGAATTAAATGGATCTTTTTACGATCTTATAGATAATGATCTCTCATCCCTTGATTGACAACTTCTATTCACTGGATGCGATACTGTTGAAGACCATTACAACATATTTTTACTTGAAGTCAAAAGAGTCATCAAACTATATGTACCAATAATAACTCCAAAAACCAAAAAAACCAGATAACAATAAGGAAGCTTCAATCCAAAAAGAAATCCCTTTGGCGGAAAAACAAATCTGGTCATGTTGCCAACTTCAAAAGCCAATACAAAAATGTATGCCACCAGATAAATGCACCAATTATCACATTAAACAAGAGGAAAACATTCTATGCACCAATTCCACCCACGCTTTCTATAATTTTGTAAACAACCAACTAAAAGATTCAAGGTCCATCCCACCCCTGAAAGTACCAAATGGTAAAGACTGCAATGATGACACCATTAAAGCCAACCTCTTTAACGTATTCTTTGGTTCAGTATTTGTAAACAGCAATGGATCATGCCCAGTATTTCCTAGTCGAACCACAGACAACTACAATGATCTAATACATATCGATTTTACAGAAGACAATGTTGAAAAAGCACTACACAATCTAAAACCATCTCTATCCATTGGGTCAGACGGAATATATGCCTACTTCTTTAAAAAGCTATCTATTGCCATAAGAGAACCTCTAAGAATAATCTTTGAAAAATCTTTCAGGACCAGCTCCTTGCCAAAACTATGGTCACAAGCCATGGTTATTCCCATCTTCAAAAAGGGAGACCCCAGCTAGTTGAAAATTACAGACCAATCTTTTTATGCTGTGTCACTTGTAAAGTCATGGAATCAATTATTAACCAATTCATTATCCTCCATTTAGAGACAAGCAACCTACTCTCTAATAAACAATTTGGTTTCAGACAAAACTATCCTGTAATCTGCAACTCTTACATTGCAAAAACATATGGACTATATACAACTCGATCAGAGCAAAGCAATAGTTGCAATCTACATAGACTTCTGTAAAGCCTTTGATTCAGTAGTACATGACAAACTACTCCTAAAAATAAAATCCTATGGTATCTCTGGACACCTGCATAACTGGATAGAAGCATTCCTGTCAAACAGTCAACAAATGGTCAAAATTGGGAGCGTCCTATCAAATTCTGTACTTCTCAACAGTCGTGTCCTCCAAGGCAGTATTCTAGGACCAACTCTCTTCATACTCTACATAAATGACCACTGTGATCATATTAAGAGCAACTGTGTTCTCTTCGCTGATGATGTAAAGTTATTCAGCACCACAGACAATACTGCTACCCTTCAAAAAGACCTTGACTATGTATCAGAATGGTCAAACAAATGGCAACATCAAATCTGAACAAATAAATGCTCTGTCTTACATATTGGCAAAAAAAAAAAAAACAGAAAATAAAACACAGGCTGAATAGTCAAAACCTTGTTGATGATCCAAACTCTGTCAAGGATCTTGGAGTACTCATCTCTAATGATCTAAGTGTAAGAACCCACTGTAACTACATAGCAACAAAACGTAGCTTTTTCTCTGGTAATATTACACTACTAACTAGAGCATACAAAACATTTGCTAGACCAATACTTGAATACAGCTCATCAGTCTCGGACCCACATTATGTATCTAATATTAACACAGTTGAGAAAGTCCAGACATATTTCACAAGAAGACTTCTCCACTCCTCTACTCGTTGCAGAATACCATATGCCAACAGACTTGAAATTCTAGACCTAGAAAACGTAGAACTATGCTCCCTTCGGTCCGATCTAAGTATAGTATATAAAGTTATATACTATCTATTTATATACTAAAATTATGTCCTATCTGTCAATGAATACTTCAGCTTCAGCCATAACAATACAAGAGTACACAATAGATGCAAACTCAAGGTTAATTGCACCAAACTTGATTGCAGGAAATACGACTTCAGCAACAGGGTGGTCAATGTCTGGAATATTCTACCTGACTCTGTGGTTTCTTCCCCAAACCCCAAAAACTTTAACCTTAGACTGTCTACTATTGACCTCACCCCTTTCCTAAGAGGTCTGTAGGGGGCGTGCATAAGCGCACCAACGTGCCTACTGTCCCTGTCCTATTGTTTCTTTTATTCTTCTTATATGTATCCATGTATTCATAACTATGTTTTTACTTTATGTATTATCCTGTAAGCAATTAACAAACCAAATAAATAAAATAAATAAAATCTGATATATCTAGAGGGTTTCTGGTTGAAAAAAGAATGTTCAAATAGGTCCTTATGTTGCTAAAATGTTCATTTTATGACCATTTTTCTTTTAGAAATTAGTTAATGTTTTTATCAATTGATTATGGATTCCCATAAAGATTCCTTAAGTTGGTAGTGATAAAAAAGTCCTTCTCTATAAGTTTTGCTAAATAGAGATAGAGGAACAAATATTTACAAGAAAAAAACCCAGAACTAGCTATTGAGTAATGGATCTACATTTATTCTCTTTCAGGTATACCCTTTACCAAAGAGAACAGTAAAAAAGCATAAGTTACAAAGTGCTAAACATTAAATACACGTAGAATCTGACTAGCCTTTTATACGGATAAACATACGCACTATATGCAAGCACAGTATAATTTATGTTATGCTTATGTAGCCAGTGCAGTTTAAAAAGCTTTATTATTAATTATTATTAAAATATGAGATAATGTAATTTCCTATCCACTCACTTCCCTTGCATGTTGGCACAACATGAACAAACGAGAAAAGCTTTATATTGTCATTAATATGTGAAGAGAAGTTTGCATCCTAATGATATCCATACATTCTACCTACAAAGTTATTTTCTATATACTGTGATTCAGAACTTCTGCTTTGTGTCCTTTTTGTATATAATGTCTCTTTATTTTGATCTGTGTTTCTGATTTGTATTTTCCAAGTAGTCATGACATCTATGGTCTTAATACAAATACAATTTGTACTACATTTATGAAAATACTGTAATGATACATACTGATTTGCCATTTGCTTCACATTGAACAAGAAGCAAGAGAATGCCATATTTCCATTTCTACTATGCTTTGCTGAAAAGAGTTTTTTAAATTTCACAGGTAATACACCAGCATTAGGAATCTCCTAAATCTTCTCCGGAGAAATGGCTCAAACCTCCAATAAAATACCACCACAACATAGTAATTCTTGGAATCTGCTAGCCTCCTCATTCTCGAATTAAAATCCTTACATGAAGCAATAGAAAGATGTAAGCCAAGCATACAGTCGAAACTCTGATCATGACCGTAATTTGTTCCATAACTTCGGTCGCAACCTGATTTAGTCATGACCGGAAGCGAGACTGACTGCAAATGCACCTACAAAAAAAAAAAAAAAATGGTGCAGAATGGGAAATCAGCACAAAAAGAGAATCAGCCATGGTGTGATCCAATTTAAAAATCTGTAAATGTTCAGAAGCATTCATGACCAGAAGTTCCACTGTATTATCTTTGCAATGGCAGCATGCAGTCTGGATTGTTGGTTTAAAAACAGTTCAGGAGTATTCACGGGGAAGGGTAGTTGTTAAAAAATCAAGAGATTGGCTCAGTGATGGGATTGAAAGGGTCAGGTTGGCTGTTGTTATTTATTTATTTTATTTATTTATTGAATTTTTATACTGCCCCCTCTCCCAAAAAGGGACTTGG
>CM042840.1:110658572-110695088 GCA_023653725.1 Bungarus multicinctus
CGGTTCTATTTTATGCTCTCTGTCTGCTGCTCTTCAGAACTACTGGTTCTACAGAGGTGGACAGAATGGATAGAATCCCACCCCTGCCTTTATATTTCTTTGGCATCTAGATTGTCTTTTAACTCTGAGTTTTCCTGGTGATTCCCTTCCAAGTATCAACCAGTTTCCATCCTGCTTAGTTGCTGAGCTCAGTGAAGGCCACTTCACAAGCTGCTCCCTAGCTGGGCTTTGCCTTAAGGACACATTCCAAATGACTTCCCTCCTGGAATTGCTTTCTGACAGCTGAAAGTGATGAAGAAAGGTTGTTGACCACAAAAGCACAACTCTGTGTGAACCAATAAAGAAAGTCAAAGTTTGTTGGAGTAAGGCAATTTAAGCAATTTGATTATTTTATGAGAACAATATTGCCAAGAGTTTATTTAGTTTGCAAAGCAATTCTACAGTTTAGTACTATTGGGAAAGAAAGGAGTTTAAATGAAGGACAGTAAATCATATAAATGTTAAAGTAGACCTGAACTAGAGTTCAAATCCCTGCTTATCCTCAAGTTTATTGTCTGATACTGGGTAAATTACTTTTATCCCAAACCATTCCTTATAAACATGATCTAAAATCTGGCAAAGTTTTATTATGGTTTTCAAGATGAAGAATTTGAAAGGTTCTTAGAAGACCTGCCCCTCCCTTTTCAAGAACTGTTAGTTTCTGATATATGCCTGACATGGATATGGCTGTTTCATTACAATTGAACTGATCACAGCTATAATTTATTATTCATTCATCTCTGTTTATATGATGACCATCCCCTGTACAGAAGTTTCAGAAATAGAAAAAGCAGGAATTAAATTATTTTGCAATTTAATAAAATATCATTATTTTTGGCAAATTGATTTCATGATCAAATATCCCATTGATTGTGTTTGTCAAGGTGAAGATTATAATATCCCCCCCTTTTTTAAACTCAAGGTGGGATACAAAAAATGTGATGAGGCTCCTTCCATATTTTACCCATTCAATGATTAGACCTTTATGAGGTTAGGCTGAGAAAAAGTGGTCTAATTCATCCAGTGAGCATCACGGTCATATGGTAATTTGAATCCAGGCCTCTATTGTCCAAGATTGGTTGCTAGATTACACTGATATTAAAATATATTGTAAAATAATAATAGTATACATAGAGGTATTTCGAGGGGATCATAGTTTAGAAATGAGTGGTTTTGGGGGGAAATGTTAGCCATGTGCATGAACATGTATTGATATGAATTTTAACAGTGTATTGATGTTTTGAGCCTCCTTTGATATAGCTTCTCCCACACTGGAAACAAAGCAGGATATGGCACCAGAGGAATAGCACCAGAGAAAAAAGAATTAACCTTCTTTCCTAATACTTTCTTCAGAATAAGCTTCACTTGAAAGCAAACATTTTCTGTGGCAAGAGAAAGTGGCAACATTTCATTATTTCCAAAAAAATCCCCAACTACTGTATTAAACAGATGTCTCAAGAAAATACAAATACATTAAAGAAGAATTAATATTCTGGCCATAATTTTTTCCTTCTTGAGAAAAAATCAAAACATGAATGGCTACAATCAGAGTTCCTACCACTTCTAAAGCTGTTCAGGAAACACAGCTATGTTTCTCTTTGAACCTTCTTTCAGAGTTTTCTTTTCTTTTCTAAAATGGAGCAGTAGATCTCCTCAGTCATGGGTATGTAGTCCTTCTCTGAATCATCCAGGAAGAAGAAGGGATCACTGATAGTGGCAGGATTGAATCCATCCTTCAACAGGTGACTTTTGCATAGCTTGAAGGTTCCTGTAATCTCCAACTTTTCCTGCAGCAAGTAAAGGCAGCAGTGAAAAAAAAGTCAGGAGTTTGTCAGAGTCACAAATTTGTCCAACCCTAATCCTAATGCTGCCTCAGTAACAAAGCTAGTGAATGGTGCTTCCCTTACTCTCCTAATGTGAAGCAAGTAAAGAAACTGTTTGTTGGATTCCCACCGAGTGTTTTTTCCCCTTAAGAAAATCCATCACATCACTTTCTGTGTAGATATTCAGAACCAGCTCCTTACCAAATCTATGTTCCTTAGCAACCGTCATCCCTATCTTCAAAAAAGGTGATCCCAGCCTGGTTGAAAACTACAGACCAATCACACTGTATTGCATCATGTGCAAAGTCATGGAATCAATCATTAACCATTTCATCACCCTCCACTTAGAGTCCAACAACCTACTCTCAAAAAAAAAAAACAAGTTGGTTTCAGGAAAAAATTGCCCTGCAATCTACAACTCCTACACTGCAAAAACATATGGACTACTCTACTCAACCTGGGTAAAGCAATTTATATAGACTTCTGCAAAGCCTTTGATTCAATGGTACACGACAAATTACTGTTAAAACTAAACTCTTATGGCATTTCCAGATCCCTTCATAAGTGTAATTCCTGTCCAGTATTCTGGTCAAATAGGCAACAAATAGTAAAAATAGGGAACACTATATCAAACCTTGCTCCTGTTAACAGCGGTGTCCCCCAAAGCAGTGTTCTAAGACCCACACTCTTTATACTCTATACTCTTTGCTCTGTTTGAATGGAATTGTATACGTTGTATACTAAAGAGTAACTAGGGCCGTGATGGTGAACCTATGGCACATGTGCCACAAGTGGAATGCAGAGCCATTTATGCGGGCATACGAGGCCCAGCCAAACTTACCTGCACTGCACATGCGCACATTGCCCAGTTGATTTTTGGCCTGATTGAGGCCATTTTCACCCTCCCGGAGGCTCAAGGGAAGCCACTGCAGCCTCGGGAAGCTGAAAAATGTGCCTTCTGGAAATACCGGAAGTGCTGAAACAGGTCTGTTTTCAGCCTCCCAAGGCTCCCGAGGGTTCTTTCGAGCCTCCTTGAGGGCAAAAACAACCTCCCAGGGCTCCAGATGCCCTCTGGAGGCTGAAAACTGGCACTTCCGGTATTTCCGGAACACCCGTCTTTCGGCCTCCTAAGGTTACAGAGGCTTTCCTCAAGCCTCTGGGAGGGCGAAAACAGCCTCAAATGGCCCAAAGATCAGCTGGGAGGTGTGTACATGTGCAGTTCAGGTAAAGGTAAGTTGTTGTGCATGTATGTGCAGGGGGTCCACATTGCATTGTGGGTTCCAGCGTGCACACATTTTTGGCATACCACACAAAAAAAAGATTTGCCATCATTGAACTAGGGCATTTTCATATTGGATTGCAGAAAGGGGATGAATGAATCCCACATCTTGCCATATTCAAGCTAGAGCAGGCCAAGGCAGGAAACCTGAGCACAGAGAAATGCTTATCTTTGTCTACACCAGGAATGGAAAATATGCAGCTTTGTTTCTCCCAATCTTCCTACTCTTCATCCAGTTTTTTTGTCTGCTGTTTGCTTTTACTGTGGTTTCCTCCTGCCTTCTTCAATCCTCATTATAGGCTTATGCCTTCCTTAATCTCCTCTGGCCTCCCTTTGTAATATCTTCACCTATTCCCCTCCATCTCCTCCACTCCCACAAGCATCATCACATTGTCTTTTTCAATCTTTGCTCAAGGCTTCCCCCATTTTCAGCTTGCCTTGCTGAAATTCATTTCAGATGAATTTATATACACTTTTTATTTTCATTACTTCCATTTTTGTTCCTAATTATGTTTTTTTAAATAGCAATAGCACTTAGACTTATATACTGCTTCACAGTGCTTTACAGTGCTCTCTAAGCAGTTTACAGAGTCAGCATATTGCCCCCAACAATCTGGGTGCTCGTTTTACCCACCTCAGAAGGATAGAAGGCTGAGCCAACCTTGAGCCTGGTGAGATCCAAACTGTCATATTGCAGGCAGTCGGCAGTCAGCAGAAGTAGCCTGCAGTACTGCATTCTAACCTCTGAGCCACTGCGGCTCATAAATAATCAATGTACTTCTACTTTTTGATAAAATGAAAGCATTTTTAAAGCAAAAAAATTCCATGCACATTCAGTTGACAGCTTTCATTACTAACATTCCTTAGTATTATATATTCCTATTATTATTATTATTATTATTATTATTATTATTATTATTATTATTATTATTATTATTATCATTATTATTATCATTATTATTATTATATAAAATCAAACCTACATTTACTTCTTTTCCATTAATATTATGATTGGCATAAGCACTTCTATTTCTATTATACTTTAAGATACTGAGTTTTTGAGTTATTTTTTCTAATGGTAAGCAAGAGCCTAAATTAACCATTTTGTACCTGGATACGAATGAAGCGGGGTATGGCGTAGCTAGGTAGATGATCTTTGGTATGTACGAACAGCTTCCTTCCATCAAAGGGGCAGCCATCCTTCAGCCGTATGGCTGCCATCCCAATCTTTCCTTCATGCCCTGGAATAAACCAGAATGAGATAATTGAAAGTAGGGCTACATGTTTTATGCAAAAAAAATAATAAAACTATTGGTTGCTGCAGCTAGGTAAAGCAACTTTCATTCATTATGAAACCTCACTCAAATGGCCTGGTGACCCTCATTCTATCTTCTGTCCCCATGAAGCTGACAATATCACATGCTCAGATTATGACTGATGCTATGATTTAGCCTTATCCTGCTACTTCCCATATCACAAAATATCCATTTTTGTTATGTAATTAAAGAGTAGTTTCACTAAGGAAAAATGCTGCAGGTCTACTTGCAGTGAAAGGTAAATCTTCAAGATGGCAGTAATTAAAAGAAAGGATGGGACTACTTCTCAATTCTATCTAGCTTAGATTTTTCTACCTTTGGGCTTTTATCAATCAATTTACAGATGTGAAATAGCTGATAGATTACAAGTAATGAATAATCTAACCAACTTTTCAGTGCCACCCGTTCAGGATAATGACTGTTTATATATCATGCTTAAACTGTGAAAGACTTATTGGCTTCATTTGACAAAGTTTTGTTAATTTTTTTATGGCTCACTTTAATGTGGCAAAGAAACCCATTTGAGTGAAGATGTGGAGGCCCTATCTTAATGCCCGGAGGATGCAAGGATCTGGTTGGGGAGGAAGAGGTACAGGTTCAACACTGTGTGATTTTCAAGTCAGGCTGATTTATTATCTTTAGTTCTTGATGGAGTGACATAGCACCCTAAATTTGAAGAATGCACCCTACACTTGACTTCTGCTCAATGAACAGGTGGTGGCTATGACCAGAAGGGCTTTGAACACATCTCTCTTGAGTGCCAATTGTATCCTTTCTTAGATTGGAAGATACTTCTCACAGTATGTATAGCTTAGTCAACTAGTGTTTGGAGTACTGTAATACTGCTCTGCGTGTGGCTACTCTTGGAAGACCACATGGAAGCTATAATTGGTCCAAATTACACTTCTTGACTCAGAGGACTATGCCCCTCTTGCCAGATCTGCTTCAGTGTGTAAATGTAGTGAAAGAGAAGTGGCCTCTCAAATAACCTCGTCCCATTTCGTGTAGTGTTTTATAAGTTATTATAAAATTGTTGGGGGCAATATGCTGACTCTGTTACCTGCTTAGAGAGGGCTGTAAAGCACTATGAAGTGGTGTATAAGTCTAAGTGCTACTGCTAGTGCTATGGCAACACCTGGCATTGAATTCAAAAGCAAATGGGTAACCAATGTAGCTTGCAGATCAGAGGTGAAATATGCACTGATCATGGAGTGCACATAACTTCCCATGCAGCTACATTTTTCACTAGCCACATCTTTGAGGTACTTTTCAAGGACAGCCTCATGTAAATTATGTTACAATAATTCAAAACAAAGATGATTTTCTGAAGCTTCTGCATGACCACCTTCTCAACAACTTTCCCTAAAAAAAGGGAAATTGGAGATTGGAAAAATTGCCCAGTACAATTCAGTTCTATGATGCCTTTATGAGGAAGGGTTGAACCACCACCTCTTTAAAGGAAGAGGAGATAACCCCTTATCTTAAGAAAATAATTACATCTAACATTCCGCTATATATCAAATTGTGAATGTGATGGACATGGATAGACATGGATCTAATATTTGGTTGAGCTCACAGTCATGAGGAACTTGTCAATTCCTGAGGTACAACAGGATCAATGTGCCCACACACTACTAGGCAAGACTTTGCCATTAAAGCCTATGTAGCATTTGCTTCAAAATTGGGAAGTAGCTTTCAGTGATTTTGTCTGACAAATTCCAGCATACTCTTCTTAATGATCTTGCAGGAAAACCTCTGATCCCAATCTACCTAAAAGCACTCAGGTCACCCTAAACAAGGCTGCCAAATGGTTGTCAGACAATGCAATAAGAACAGATTATTGCCAATATTAATATTTCCAGATTTCAATGCCTTGGTCAGTTCTTATTTGGATTACTCTACTGTATGTTCTACAGTATATTGAGTTCTAAAGACCATTCAGAAGGCATCTAGTCCAGAATGAAGCAAAATATACTATGTTGGGTGCTTCAAGGTTGCTTGTGTCATATCTCTGCTATGCTAACTCTACTAGCTTCCAGTTTCCTACAGGATATAATTGTTCTGGTTATCATCTTTAAAGCCCTACATGTCACAGGACCTGGTTACTGAAGAATTGCCTCTCCCTGAGGCTTCCTTGTAAGCACATTCCAGGTCCCTTCCTTTAAACACTATCATCTTATGGGTCCTTAGAAGTGTCTCTTTTTTGTTGCTGTCCCCACCTTATGGAACACCTGGAAGTCCAACAGGCTCCCACCCTGTGGCTAAGGAGGCATACAAGTTGACAAATAAATTAATAGGGTTAGGGTTAAGGTGAACTTATTATTCAGGATATTTCAGAAACCCACTAAAAGGGTAAACCCCGTAACCAGATTAAGCATCTTCTGCAAATAAGATTTCTAAATGTACATTGGAAAGGGTGTGTAGATGTGTATACACTGTAGGTGTTTCAAACTCACCTGGTACTGGTATTCCATATACATTGGCTTCCTCAATGATATCCAAAGCTACCAATGTCATCTCAACCTCAGTAGTGGCTACATTCTCCCCTTTCCAACTGCCAAAACAGGAAGGGTTTATTTCTTTCAGGTTGGTAGAATGTATTAACAATGTATTATTTAGCATTTGGATATTCCTATAGATGGTTTCACTCACAAGATTTTTTCTGGGTTTATGATCAGGGGACAATATTACTTAACCCACTGAAGTAAATTCAAAGGGATGAGCCTACTAGCAATCATACAGAGAATTCTTAACAGTAGAGGAAGTTATTTACTATGGTCACTCAGCCATAGTAAATAATGTTTGTGCGAATAAACATTGGCTGACAGAAGGTCAAAAGAATATGACTGTGATAATTACTTTGTTAACCATGTTCATAGAACAAACCATTAATTAATTATAATATAAACATGGATTAGGTCACCATCACAATAAAATCTAACAAAATATGTTATCCATTAGAAAAGAATATATGCAGCTCGGGGTTGAAATGTTGGGTTTTAGTGCTCTCTGAGTTTGCTTGTTTCCTTGCAGACAATTATTACCATCATCAGTGACCTGTTTTGGGTTGGTACCATAGACAGGGGGTTTTGGATTTGTTTATTGTTCAGTTGTTCTTTGGCATTTTCTATTATTTATACAGTATTTTTCAAACCCTCACAACTTTATGATGCATTCTAGTTGGGGAATTTTGGGAGTTGGTTCACACGCTGTAAATACAGTGATATATTGTATTGTAGGATAGCAATAATTTGGCTCTTGAGAGTTCTTAGAGATAATTTTGTTTCTGCTTTTAGATTATTCAAAACAGAGATGTGGTTCATATTGGATATTTCATGAATCACATTCACTGAATCAAAATCCTGGATTAGTTATCTAAGTATTAGCCAGCATCTTTGGACTCCTCGAACTACACCTCCTCCCTCTCCATTTTCCCATAAGTGCAGGATCCACATTTTTGAGGGGTTCAATCAAGAATTGATCAACCAGTTCTCTCAATGGGTTGTTAGAGAGTGATTGGCCCGGAGTCACCCAGCCACCATTTATGACTAAGGCAGGACTAGAAGCTCATAGATTTTTGGCTTCTAACTTGGTGTCGTAACCATTAGACCACGTTGGCTCTCCATCTTTGAACAGTACTGTCTTCAGTCAAATGAATTTCAAAATTTTAACTGCAATAAAAAGTCATAAAGTAACAGTGAATACAAATGAATCATTCCCCATTCAATATCTTACTTCAGATAGGCAAAATTGCAGATGCAATTTACCAACTGAATTAATAGTGAGACTTACCGGAAAGTATCTCCTACTCGATCATGGAAATAGATAAAACCTTCATGGTCTTCCCTCAAAAGATCTCCAGTATTAAAATAGCAGTCTCCTTTCTTCAGGACATTATGGAGAATTTTCTTCTCTGTATTTCCATAATCTCCTGCATAGCCTTCAAATGGGGTTGTTTCACTTATCTTTACCACCATTAAGCCTACCTGTCCTAGAACATAAAAAGAGAATCAAGAGGAATCAATAAATGATTGTCTCACAACAAAGGATCAATAATACCTCTAAATAAGAATTATCCAATCTCTCAATCATCATCTGTTATAGACCCTAATAACTTCCCAGAAGACAAAGGGAGATATAATCCCAGCTTTTTCTCATCTGCACTTTCTTCTCAACAGCATAAATATGTGCCAGCAATCTTTTTGCACTGTGTCCTCATAACATCATCCTCATCATCCAACGTGTCCAAAAGGAGTGTGACTATTAGCTGATATGAATGGATTTTTGATATACAGTTTGTCTAGATAGTCTATCCTCTCCTCAAAGGATTCATATCATAGAAAAATGATTGGTTGATGTCTACATGTTGGCTGGTGATGTTTGGTGGGAGGAGAGGGAAACTATACTAGAAGAATAATGTACCAATCCCTGCTTTTAACATGCTTGTATAATGCAAGTAAAGATAGCAATATTTGCTAGCATTACATCTGTAACACAATAAAGGTTGCAAATTTGATCAACTTTAGCTTCCTGTAGTTTTAAAACTGAGAGAATAAGACTTTAAGTTGACCATGAAAAATAGCTCTCATTCATTTTTTTTTTCAGAACATCCTCAACCAGGCAAAACAAGAGTCCTGAGCATGCAGAGATGTGATAGGATACTTCTATTGATTATATTGGTTACATCAATTATATATATTGGTTATATTAATTAAATAAATGGATATTTATATTAGGGAGGTAAAGGAGATTATATACCCCCATCCTTATACCCCCTTGTCCCCCACACATATATACATATACACATGCACATGCATATGCATATATTGTACGTATACATATTATATATTCATACATACGTTTATGTAATATCTGTTCCTTAGAAGCTTAGATGATTTTAAATCTAAGGTCTTTGACCTATTAGACCCAAAGATAACATCTGTCCATGGCCATTAGTCAAAATGAAGCATGTAACAAAATTTGCAATATAAGCTTATTTTGGTTTAAATTGCCTACCACATCTTTTCTGGAAAACTCTACTATACTGCATTTCTTCCTAGGTTTTGTAATTCCTTCTTAGGAATTCCTTCTTAAGAAGAAAAGAAAATATGGCAGTTTTGTTTTTGCTTTTGATTTAAATACTTTATTTTAAATATTGTTCATTTGAAATAATTTATAATATGCATATATGACAAAGATAAGTTCAAAACTTGATCTAATGAAGCTTTCTAAACATGGTGTTTACCAATTAAGTTGCACTCCAAGTTCCATAATCTCTATTAACATAATCAAAAGGGATAATCACTCAAAACTAGGCATGCCTTCCCCAAACTACCTCAATTCCAACTACAACTGGCCTTAAATGCAAGCTACTCAATGCAAGAAGCCTTGTGAATAAAATACCTGAATTTCTCCTCTTACTAAATATGGCTAAATTCGACATCATATTTATCTGTGAAGCATGGCTCAATGCATCTCTCCCTGACTCCATTACCACAGTAATAGACTATCATGTTTACCGATCAGATCGTAAAATCCGTACAGGAGGTGGTGTTGCTATCTTCTATAAAAAGTCCTTATATCAAAAAAAACATCCAAGTTATCCAGAAGCTTGCTATTCCTGAGACCATCGTCTGTGAACTGTCCTTAAATATCACATTTCTATTCTTACTATGTTACAGAGCCTCTGATTATGACATCGAGCATGTAAACAAGCTAAATTCACTACTAACATGGGCAACATCCTGCACACACTTTTATCTTTCTTGGTGACTTCAATCTACCTCATATTAACTGGACCCTAAACAAATGTAAAAATGAACCCATACATGCAATCTTCTACAATGCTGTAACAAACCTGGGACTGGAACAACTAGTAACCAACAATACCAGACTTAACAAGTGCCTCGATCTCATCTTCTGCAATAGTTTGAATCTAATTTACGGAATTAAATGGATCTTTTTACGATCTTATAGATAATGATCTCTCATCCCTTGATTGACAACTTCTATTCACTGGATGCGATACTGTTGAAGACCATTACAACATATTTTTACTTGAAGTCAAAAGAGTCATCAAACTATATGTACCAATAATAACTCCAAAAACCAAAAAAAACCAGATAACAATAAGGAAGCTTCAATCCAAAAAGAAATCCCTTTGGCGGAAAAACAAATCTGGTCATGTTGCCAACTTCAAAAGCCAATACAAAAACGTATGCCACCAGATAAATGCACCAATTATCACATTAAACAAGAGGAAAACATTCTATGCACCAATTCCACCCACGCTTTCTATAATTTTGTAAACAACCAAGATTCAAGGTCCATCCCACCCCTGAAAGTACCAAATGGTAAAGACTGCAATGATGACACCATTAAAGCCAACCTCTTTAACGTATTCTTTGGTTCAGTATTTGTAAACAGCAATGGATCATGCCCAGTATTTCCTAGTCGAACCACAGACAACTACAATGATCTAATACATATCGATTTTACAGAAGACAATGTTGAAAAAGCACTACACAATCTAAAACCATCTCTATCCATTGGGTCAGACGGAATATATGCCTACTTCTTTAAAAAGCTATCTATTGCCATAGAGGTTCTCTTATGGCAATAGATAGCTTTTTAAAAGCAATAGTTGCAATCTACATAGACTTCTGTAAAGCCTTTGATTCAGTGGTACATGACAAACTACTCCTAAAAATAAAATCCTATGGTATCTCTGGACACCTGCATAACTGGATAGAAGCATTCCTGTCAAACAGTCAACAAATGGTCAAAATTGGGAGCGTCCTATCAAATTCTGTACCTCTCAACAGTGGTGTCCTCCAAGGCAGTGTTCTAGGACCAACTCTCTTCATACTCTACATAAATGACCTCTGTGATCATATTAAGAGCAACTGCATTCTCTTCGCTGATGATGTAAAGCTATTCAGCACCATAGACAATACTGCTACCCTTCAAAAAGACCTTGACTATGTATCAGAATGGTCAAACAAATGGCAATATCAAATCTGAACAAATAAATGCTCTGTCTTACATATTGGCAAAAAAACCAAAAACAACAGAAAATAAAACACAGGCTGAATAGTCAAGACCTTGTTGATGATCCAAACTCTGTCAAGGATCTTGGAGTACTCATCTCTAATGATCTAAGTGTAAGAACCCACTGTAACTACATAGCCAAAACGTAGCTTTTTCTCTGGTAATATTACATTACCAACTAGAGCATACAAAACATTTGCTAGACCAATACTTGAATACATCTGATCCATCTGGGACCCACATTATGTATCTAACATTAACACAGTTGAGAAAGTCCAGACATATTTCACAAGAAAACTTCTCCACTCCTCTACTCCTCTACTCGTTGCAGAATACCATATGCCAACAGACTTGAAATTCTAGACCTAGAAAACGTAGAACTATGCTCCCTTCGGTCCGATCTAAGTATAGTATATAAAATTATACAATGTCCTACCTGTCAATGAATACTTTAGCTTCAACCATAACAATACAAGAGTACACTATAGATACAAACTCAAGGTTAATCGCACCAAACTTGATTGCAGGAAATACGACTTCAGCAACAGGGTGGTCAATGTTTGGAATACTCCACCTGACTCTGTGGTTTCTTCCCCAAACCCCAAAAACTTTAACCTTAGACTGTCTACTATTGACCTCACCCCTTTCCTAAGAGGTCTGTAGGGGGCGTGCATAAGCGCACCAATGTGCCTACCGTCCCTGTCCTATTGTTTCTTTTATTCTATTTGTAGATTTGTATCCATGTATTCATAATTATGAATGTATTCATAGTTATGAATACATAGTTTGTATTTCATGTATTCATAACTATGTTTTTACTTATATGTATTATCCTGTAAGCAATTGACAAACCAAATAAATAAAATAAATAAAATCTGATATATCTAGAGGGTTTCTGATTGAAAAAAGAATGTTCAAATAGGTCCTTATGTTGCTAAAATGTTCATTTTATGACCATTTTTCTTTTAGAAATTAGTTAATGTTTTTATCAATTGATTATGGATTCCCATAAAGATTCCTTAAGTTGGTAGTGATAAAAAAGTCCTTCTCTATAAGTTTTGCTAAATAGAGATAGGTTAAGAAGAGGAACAAATATTTACAAGAAAAAAACCCAGAACTAGCTATTGAGTAATGGATCTACATTTATTCTCTTTCAGGTACACCCTTTACCAAAGAGAACAGTAAAAAAGCATAAGTTACAAAGTAACTAAACATTAAATACACGTAGAATTTGACTAGCCTTTTATACGGATAAACATACGCACTATATGCAAGCACAGTATAATTTATGTTATGCTTATGTAGCCAGTGCAGTTTAAAAAGCTTTATTATTAAAATATGAGATAATCTAATTTCCTATCCACTCACTTCCCTTGCATGTTGGCACAACATGAACAAACGAGAAAAGCTTTATATTGTCATTAATATGTGAACAGAAGTTTGTATCCTAATGATACCCATACATTATACCTACAAAGTTATTTTCTATATACTGTGATTCAGAACTTCTGCTTTGTGTCCTTTTTGTATATAATGTCTCTTTATTTTGATCAGTGTTTCTCATTTGTATTTTCCAAGTAGTCATGACATCTATGGTCTTAATACAAATACAATATGTACTACATTTATGAAAATACTGTAATGATACATACTGATTTGCCATTTGCTTCACATTGAACAAGAAGCAAGAGAATGTCATATTTCCATTTCTACTATGCTTTGCTGAAAAGAGTTTTTTAAATTTCACAGGTAATACACTAGCATTAGGAAATGTAAAAAGAATCCCCTAAATCTTCTACAGAGAAATGGCTGGAATCTCCAATAAAATGTCACCACTACTTAGCAATTCTTGGAATCTGCTAGCATCCTCATTCTCAAATTAAAATCCTTGCATGAAGCAACAGAAAGATGTAAGCCAAGCATACAGCAATAGAAAGATGTAAGCCAAGCATACAGTCGAAACTCTGGTCATGACCGTAATTTGTTCCGTAACTTCGGTCGCAACCTGATTTAGTCATGACCGGAAGCGAGACTGACTGCAAATGCACCTACAAAAAAAAAAAAAAAAATGGTGCAGAATGGGAAATCAGCACAAAAAGAGAATCAGCCATGGTGTGATCCAATTTAAAAATTTGTAAATGTTCAGAAGCATTCATGACCAGAAGTTCCACTGTATTATCTTTGCATGCAGCATGCAGTCTGGATTGTTGGTTTAAAAACAGTTCAGGAGTATTTACGGGGAAGGGTAGTTGTTAAAAAATCAAGAGATTGGCTCAGTGATGGGATTGAAAGGGTCAGGTTGGCTGTTGTGGGAGGCGTGGCCCATCTCCATCCTCCAGCTCCACTACACATGCGGGATGAGCCTCCCATGATGGCCAACCTGACCCTGGGCGAACTTTATTTATTTATTTATTTTATTTATTTATTGAATTTTTATACTGCCCCCTCTCCCAAAAAGGGACTTGGGGCGGTGTACAGCCTACTAAAAACGAACAATATATACAATTAAAAACAGATTAAACAAATTAATCCGGCCGAAATCCCATTTAGATACAAAAATATAACTAATGAATTTAAAATTTAAGAATTATATTAAAATTTAAAACCTAGTTAATTTAAAACCGCCCAAAAAACTGTTTACTGGGCCAGGCCGGCCTGTTGAAAGAACAGGGTCTTTACTGCGTGCCGGAAGGTCTGGATGTCAGTAATGGCCCATATCTCCAGGGGCAGATCATTCCACAGGGAGGGGGCCCCCACAGAGAAGGCCCGCACCCTCGGGGTCGCCAACCGGCAACAATCAGGTGGCAGAACCCCGAGGAGGGCAACCCTGTGGGAGCACACTGGGCGGCGGGAGGCTGTTGATGGCAGCAGGCGGTCCCGTAAGTACCCAGGTCCCAAGCCATGGAGCGCTTTGAAAACAATCAATACCACCTTGAATCGGATCCGGAAGGCCACAGGAAGCCAATGCAGCCTGCGGAGAAGTGGTGTTACATGGGAGCTCTGAGGTAGAGAGCATTGCAATAGTCCAAGCGGGAGATGACGAGGGCGGAGGTGACTGTGCGAAGTGCGTCCAGATCCAGAAAGGGCCGCAACTGGTAAATCAGACGAATCTGACAAAAGGCCCCCCTGGCGACGGCCGTGGTGTGATCTTCTAAAGACAGCCGTACGTCCAGGAGGACACCTAGATTGCGAGCCCTTTCCATGGGGGTCAAAATTTCTCCCCCCACGGCCAGCGACGGAACAAGCTGGCTGTATCTAGGCACAGGAAACCACAGCCACTCGGTTTTGGTCGGGTTGAGACGAAGCCTGTTAAGACCCATCCAACTCCGCACGGCCTCCAGGCACCGGGTCATCACTTCGAGGGCTTCATTGGGGTGGCCTGGGGTAGAGATGTACAGCTGAGTGTCATCAGCGTACTGATGGAACTCTACCCCGAAACCATGGATGATCTCACCCAGCGACTTCACATAAATGTTGAACAGCAGGGGCGAGAGCACAGACCCCTGAGGCACCCCACATAATAGGGGCCTCGGGGTCGACCTCTGCCCCCCCGTCAGCACAAATTGCAAGCGGTCAGAGAAGAAGGAGGAGAACCGCCGTAAAATGGTGCCTCCCACTTCCAACGCCCCAACCATCGCAATAAGATAGTGTGGTCGACAGTATCAAAAGCCGCAGAGAGATCTAACAGGACCAGGACAGAGGAACAACCCCTGTCCCAGGCCCTCCAGAGATCATCCACCAACGCGACCAACGCCGTCTCCGTGCTGTGCCCGGGCCTGAAACCCGATTGGAGGGGGTCTAGGTATACCGCTTCATCCAGGTACTGAGGGAGCTGGCGTGCCACCACACTCTCAACAACCTTTGCAACAAAGCGGATGTTGGAGACAGGACGATAATTCGACAATAATGCTGGATCCAGGGACGGTTTCTTGAGGAGGGGGAAACTTGTTAAATTACCCACACCCTGCTATCAAAGTGGATCCTGGGCACTGCGCTGCAATGGAGAAATGGGCAACAGAGTGGCCAGCACAAGGGAAGGAGGAGGGAAAGCAGCCTTCTCGTTCCCTCGCACTGGCCACTCTTTTGCCCATTTCTCCATTGCAGAGCAGAACAGTGCCCAGGATCCACTTTGATAGCGAGGAGTAGAGGGGTGTATGGATAATTTAACAACCAGTTCACATGCCATTAAAAGGATTGAAGTTTTGACTGCACAGTCACACTGCCATCTTGATGTTTTTTACACATAGCAATAGCACTCAGACTTATAAACTGCTTCACAATGCTTTCTAGCCTGCTCTAAGTAGTTTGCAGAGCCATCATATTGTTCCCAACAATTTGGATCCTCATTTTACCAGATGGAAGGCTGAGTTAACCTTGAGCCTCGTGAGATTAGATCTGCCAAATTGCAGGCAGCTGGATGCAGCAGAAGTAGCTTGCAGTGCTGCACTCTAACCACTGCACCACCAAGGCCCTTATGGTCTCCAAAACAGTGAAAGTTTTAGAATTTTTTAAAAAAACTTTTTTAAAGAAAAGTGGATATGTGAATTTTCTTTTAATAATATATCATATTACTAATTGCCATAGATCAGGGATCCCCAATTCCTAGGCTGCAGCCTGCTAATCGGCTGTGACCTGTTTAACTGCCATGGAAGCATGGGGTGAGTGTGCATACACATCTCCACTTAACTTGAGCAATGGGATAGCATGGGCATGTGTGCTCCACTTGCATGAATGGGGGACACATGTGCACACTACTCATGCAAATGGAGCTGCACATGTGTGCTATGGCTGCTTGCATGGAACCATCCCCTCTTCCTCCCCTGCCAGTCTACAAAGTCAGAAAGGTTGGGAAACTGCCATATATCTGATGTTGCCTGTGATTTATGGCAGTTTTGAAGCCATTGCTTGAATCCATTCAATTGTTTCAAGTTTTGAATCAATTGAAGCCCAATAGATTTGGAGGAGCAGGTATGAAAAGATTACACTGAAGGCAATATATTTTTCTCTCGGGTGAATTCTTGATGATACAAAGTCTGATATATCTTAAATGTGTTTAGCTCTGTGTTGTCCATCTGTCTTAGAAAACATACCTGTAGGCACTGCGATACAGAACCCCTTCTCATCTCTCACAGGCTGATCTGAATCCACATCATATTGCACAAATTTATAGTTAAATAGTTTCTGAAATTGAACAAACAAGTAGAAATATGAACCCCAAACAGGCACTAATTACAGATTTATATGGATTTAATGAGCGAAAGGAACTTCATGCTGGATAAAGAGGTCCAGTTAAACCCTACAGAGCTAAAGTCTCTCCCTTTATCCTCTGAACAAATCCTGAGATGTAGTAAGGCAGACAATCATGTATGTTGGGATTGATGTATTCTCACATTCTTTGGAGTGGGCAAAAATAATGATTTGTCACAGGCAAGAAGATAAGCACTGCCCTCAGCACCCCACCCTCATCTTTTGATGTAGTGATGAAGATGCTGGCCTAGAAACTGGGAGACTGTGAATTTTAGTTCCATCTTATTCATGAAAACTGACTGGGTAACCTTGGGCCGCTCAGCCCAGCTCACAGGGCTGTTGTGGTGAAATTAGCATGAGGAAGGAATATTATAAATGTTCGTCATGTTGAGTTATTTATAAAGTAATAAAGGTGGAAGATAATATATGATAGATATAGGTAGATGATTGATAGATAGATAGATAGATAGATAGATAGATAGATAGATAGATAGATAGATAGATAGATAGATAGATAGGACAGACAGACAGACAGACAGACAGACAGACAGACAGACAGACAGACAGACAGATGTAGAAATATGTGGAGATAGAGATTGATCCAGCCAATTAAGGCATCCTCAGAGCAAGAATTTTTGGGTTAGAACATTCTTCAGAAGCTGCCCTAGCATTTTCCTAGGTGTAGCAAAAAACCACCCTGGAGTGCCTCTGTCTGGGAGTAAAACACTAGAACTATCATCATTCTCTCAATAGCTGATCAATCCATGTGTGCTCTGAAAAATTTTACTCTTGGCAGACTTAATGTACTATTTTTTTTTTAACAAAAATCCCAGATCTTCCAAAACAAGAAAAGCTAATTCATTCCAATTATATTTCTTTTCATGTGACCTGTGGAGACTAATGATAGCACAAATTGAGAGGAGAAGAATATTTGACCTCAGACAGTTCTGCAAATTGAGAGAGACGTTTCAAAGTGCTGGGTTTGGGGACTGTATGACTTTTTCTTAAAATACTCCAATTACATTTCAAATAGTTCTGAATATATAATTTATGACCCTATATTTCTATATATATACAGAGGTTAGATGTCTATAAGTGGTTAGGTCTAAGTGGCTAGAAGTGGCCCAGACATTTTCAAACAGACCCTAAGAATGTCTCATTACCTTAATGAAAAAATTGGTCCTTCCCACTGCTCCTATTTTTCCTGCATAATTAATGAATCCAACAGTTCCTTCGGTAGCTCCATAAATTTCGTAGATTTTGATGGGTCCAAATCGATTCAGGAACTCTTTCCAAATCTCTGTTCGCATTCCATTACCAATAGCTATTCTCACCCTATGGTCACGGTCATTGTCTCTCTGTAAGGTGAGATATCAAGGAAATTAGAACTCTCCAAAATAAATATTGTATTATCAGTGGCCATGCCAAATGGTCAGGCAGCGAACCAGTTTTTTAAGAGATTGCTTGAAGAACATCCTATAAGATGGTGAGAAGGAGTAACAGTCTATAAAGATTGTTTAGAATTAGTTTATAAAGTCTGTAAGGAAACGAGCTATTTCAGACTACAGTTGCATGGCTATGATGGCTTTAGTTTAAACAGATAGAAATCCATGTTACCCGTAGATAAATAATACAGGTTTGGTTTTCAAATTCTGGTTAATACCTTAGGGTCAATGGATAGCATCTCTGAGCAAGTAGCAGGTACTGAAAGTTGACTAAAGCCTAGCAAAAATATATTAGGAACTACAACATTTTAGCATTTGTAACGAAATGACTATTCCTAGAAAACATGTTTACTGTTGTAACAATGACTATTCCCTCCTTACTCCTCAACAGAAAAAATGTTGTCATCTACTAACCTCCCCTGCAAATATTTCTGCTTTGAAAACTCCCTGTAATCCTTTGTTGGGGGAGAATTATCCAGATCTATAAAAGATCCATTAAGCCTTAGAATTGGCCAGTTCTGAATCAACCCTGTCATACAAAAACAAAGCTAAATAACCCTAAACCTGTTGGTATCATACAACCATTTTTAAACCCCCAAGGTACCTTTCTTAGAATACTTTTCTTTGTTTTACCTCCATATATCTGGATCAGTTCCCAAAGCTCTTCAGTGTTTTGCAACCTACTAAGACCCTTGCTGTGAGGAATAGACAAAGGAATAGTGCCATTGCACAACAGCATCAGTCTACCTGTATTATAATTATATGTTCCCATATAAAGATTCAACACTATTCTTCTGTGAAAGATTAGTAATAATATCATTATTTTTTCCTTTTACCTCTATAATATATTTATATATACATATGTATATATACATCTACATATATCTATCCTATGACCTGCTGCTTGGCAAATATAATTATCATTTTTTCATGAAATGGAAAACAAGTGAGGGAATTGGGTTACGTGAAGGGAGAAGAAATGGATATAGGAGAAGGGAATATATAAACAGGCCATGCATTCATGATAAATTGGGCCTAGGTCTCCAAAATATGGTACAAGTATTGAATAGTTATCTTCTAGATTTGTATCTGCATTGCCTAGACACTGCGACGGACAATTTGACAAGCAGTTGCTTATCATTCTTTGTAATATTATTTTCTGAAGTATTAGTCCATCTTATCAATTACCTTTGGTGCATTACACAAGTAGCGCATCAATTCTCCTACATACTGGATCACAGTGACATGATAACGTCTGCAGTCATCCCAGTAATGAGAAATAGAGAACTTAGATCTCAGAACACATGTAGCTCCTTACATAAACAGAGAGAGAAACTTTAGGAAGTTGGTATGATCATCGGGTTAGAATTCTAAGCTGAAATCTCCACCCTGCAAATTTTCAATGATATCTTCCCCTAGTTATCCCAAAGGTGCTTTTTCAAGAGACAACTGGACTCTGTTGAGAGAGGGCTGTAGGAGAACAAACACATCAGGACTAAATTCAGCAGTGCATTTGCATTTAAAAGTCACAAGCCATTCTTTTGAAGACAACAAAGTCTATGTTTTGGACAGAGAGGATTGCTGGTTTAAAAGAGGGTTTAAAGAGGCCATCTATGTCAAAATTGAACAGCCCCCTCTCAACAGAGGAGGAAGGATATGACATCATCTACCTCCAATCTACAACACAGTCGTTTCAACAATTCCAAGAAGGCTCCACACCAATTTGCATCATTCAGGTGACCTTGATGACATACATAAACTTCCAGGTGACCTTAACAATCTACTAAAAGAATGCAAATGACCAGCTGTCTACAAGGAGTATAAATCCTTCCATTCCTCACCATCCAATCAGAGATGAAGAAGCTTCTTGGATGAGAAATGAAACGTCTTTAAAGAAAAACCAGAAACTCTAATTGCCTTTTGAAAAAGCACCTTTGCAACAACCATGACCTGGATGACTGAGAATCTCCATAGACACTTCCCCTGGTTACTTAAAATGGCCTAAAATGATTTGGCTCCAGGATATTTGAAGAGGACAAAATCAAGATATAAATCAGATAAATAAATATATAAATAAAAAGTCTTCTCTTCTTCATCTGCTTCTGTGAATGTCATTCTTCTGCAATCAGATATCCAAATAGGCTGGAATATTGGCAAGAAATAGTGCCATTTAGGTTTATATTTTTTACAGTTTATATGGTTATCATCACAAAATATTTGATCCACACATATTTGGTCCATCGATCTATCCACCCATTATTCAATAATTTACTAGTTATTTTCTGCTTCTTCGTTTAGCTGGATAGCCTTTACCACTTTATTTTTTTTTAGAAAACTTTATTGAATTTTATTACATAAAAACATTAAAAAGTATGTAATTCAATAACAGCTGTTTGTGGTGCATTATCATATAGTAATCATTTGTGTGATAGTAATAATTTATACATAACTATATTCTTATTCTATCCATGTTCTATATTTAATAATAATCTATCCTTAGTCTGTCTCCGATTTATCCAATTGTACCATTGTTCCCATACCTTATAAAATATTGAAGATTCCTTATCTTTTAAATTCAATGCTAATTTATCCATTTCAGCACAATTCATAACTTTTTGTATAACCAGTTCTTCTACAGGTGTGAATGACTGTTTCCAACACTGAGCAAAAGCAATCCTGGCTGCAATCAATATATGTAGTAATAAGTATTTTGTAATCTTTACATATTTTTTTGAAGACCCCAATAGGAATAGCTCTGGTTCTAAATCTAATTGTTCATTGGTAATTTCCTGTAGCCAATTTTGGATTTTAAGCCAATATTTTCGAGCCTCTGAGCAAGACCACCATATATGTTAATATGTTCCCTCTTTTTTTCTACATTTCCAACATGTGGGATTCCGTTTAGGGTACATTTTCGCTAATCTCAAAGGGGGTAAGTGCCACCTGTAAAACATTTTATATGCATTTTCTTTGTAGGTTACTGATTTTGTTAATTTATGATTTCTATTCCATATAGTCTCCCAATCTGCTAAGTTTATATTATGTCCAATGTTTTGAGCCCAGGCGATCATACATTCTTTCACAACTTCTTCTTCTAGTTCTACTTCTAAGAGATACTTATAAATTTTAGTAATATATTTTTTATCTGGTAGCCTTTACCACTTTAAGTGTCCTAGAATTACCTACTAGGAATTACTGGCTACAAATATTACAATAAGTAAATTAGCAAACAAAAAGGGATGTAATTCTCATGTCCTTCCATTAGGGAGATTGTGAGTTCAAGTCCCATCTTAACCATGAAAACCAATTGGGTGACTTTGGATCAGTCACTCTCTCTAGTCTTAGTCAAACCTAATGCACAAAGTTGTTGTTGTGGGAAATCTTGGTATGTTAGGTATGTTCATCTTGGCTGATTTGTAAAAATAATAAAGATGGGATATAAATAAATAAATGACACAACCAAAGAAAATGAATACTGCTAAAATATCTATCAGTCCATGAAATTCATGAATACTTTGATATGACCTATGGTTAAAACAAGAAAAACTCCTCCTTCTCCTCCTCCTCTTCCTCCTCCTCCTCAAACTCCCAGCATTAACATTCATACATTGACATGTCAATTTTCTGTCTTACAAATATATATATTTGCATTGCAAAACTGTTCCAAGAGAGAGAAGTTTCCTTCTGAATCTGCCAAAGAGCCAGTTAGAGGGTCCTTGGCTCAGCTAATTTTTATTGTAAGATTATATTTATGTTATTTTTGTGTCAGAATATTGGAAATGTACAGGTAGTCCTTGACTAACAATTGAGCCCAAAATTTCTACTAAGTGAAATGTTTCCCTATGTTATGACCTTTTTGTTGTTAAGTGAATCACTACAGTTGTTAAGTTAGCAACATACTTATTAAGTGAACCTGGCTTCCCTATTGACTTTGCTTGTAAGGAGTTTGCAGTGTCCCGGGGTCATCATAGGCCCCTGAGACACTGCAAACGACATAAATAGGAGCCCGTTGCCAAAGATCTGAATTTTGATGATGTGATCTCAAAGATGCTACAATAGTTGTGTATAAAATGGTCATCAGTCACTTTTTCAGTGCTGTTGTAACTTTGAATAGTCACTAAATGAACTGTTCAAGGACTACCTGTGCATCATTATTGTATTAAGGTTGGTTGATAACTGATACTACAGTATAAGTCTTCCTGCTTGCCTCCTCCCATTTTTCTTAACTCCTTCATGCAGAGTTATTATTAGTTTGCTGGGAAATTATCCGGGGCAGGCTATGATGTTCTCTGTGGATGCTGCTATATATAAGATATGAGCTGATATAAAAGCTCTGTATCTCTTGATTAGACTCTGAGGGTGAAGCTTTCTTTATGTGTATTCTAGGCTCCCTGGTCTTTTTCGCCTACCCATGTCTATGCTTCCTAGAAGCCCAAGGAGTCCACTTCCGTGGTACAGAGGGAGCGGAACATAAACAACATCCTTGTCATGGACACCAGACAAGCGAAACAGGTGGAAGGCCATTATTGTTTTCTTCTGGGAAATGACAGCAGCTTTGGGGAGTCCTGGAGGAAAGTAAAAAGAGAATAAGAAATAAAGAGTGCAATGCACTTAGAGAAAAAAGTAAGATATGATAATTTACAATCAGTTTCTCAGCATGCTTGACTCCATGCCAAACAAAGGGATTATAATATGATCCTGACATTTCAAAAGCACTCACTGGCAAAAACATAAAAATAAAAATGAACGAAAACTTTGCAGTGTGCCGATTTCCATTCAACAACAGCATTATCAGATGACATAATGATCATGATGTGAAGTGGACAGTGGATGATGAGGTCAGATGAGCAAGAAGCTTTGCAGACACAAAGGAAAATGACTTGTTATCTAATCTTGTTACTTATTATCGAACCCTAATCTACACATATCATAAAAACCATGCAATCATACAAGTAGAAGTCAACTGAGAATATTTCCAACAAATAGCATATTTTAGCCATCTAGGTCTCTCAACAACCATCCCACCTTTCATGCTCCTCACCTGTGGTCCCAGAGGTGAAAATATATAGACATATAGATTTAGGTATTACATTGGCTCTGAAGGAAAAGGGCACTGATTCAGCAGAACTTAATTTGACCCTTTGGAGCAGTGCCTCTACACCTTTGGTTGGGGAATCATCACTCAGATAGAAAACACGTATCCCTTCATCATTTAAAGTAGGCAGGACATCTTCAATGGCATCTCTTAAATCTTGAAAAAGGAGAGGAAAAAATTATTTTATTTATTTATTTGATTTGTCAATTGCTTACAAGATAATAGGTATAAGTATATACACAGTTATGAATACCACTATCAAAAAGAATAAATCTCTTTTTGAGCCTCTTACATAAATATTAGAACATAGGAAAAATATGGCAGAGTTGTTGCAAAGACAATGTAAAGAGTAGAACTCCAATCTTACATTCTTAGAAATACTAACAATTCCTAGGCAAAAATATATAATATAGTCCATTTTTCCTGATTATTTTATTATATAAAATAGGATGAAAATGTATGCATAAATCTGTGTGCTAGGACTTGCAGACAAGCGAGAAAGCAAAAAAGAGGAATGGAAAAAGACTTCCAGTTGTGGCGCTGCGGCGGAGTGGGGAGATAAGAGCAAGCTCTGCTCTCTCACTTCAATCT
The DNA here is from genome assembly GCA_023653725.1 of Bungarus multicinctus. Taxonomy (NCBI): domain Eukaryota; kingdom Metazoa; phylum Chordata; class Lepidosauria; order Squamata; family Elapidae; genus Bungarus; species Bungarus multicinctus. The sequence goes on from CM042840.1 coordinate 110,682,458, forward strand.
GCGCATTCGGAGGCCCCAGCATGGGGCGCATAGACCCTGGAGGAGAAGACAAAGGTGTGATGAAACCCGAGGAAAAGTTTGATGGTGGCAGCAGTTGACAGCTTTAAGGGAGACCCCATTTGCTCCGATGTGTGAGCCGCGGCACTTTAACTCAATGAGGAGGATACCAGAGTATGAACAGCATTCCTGACATCAATTGGCAGATCCAATCGGAAAGTGAAGAAGGCGGAAAGTGAAAGTCGAGGAGAGAAACGGCAGAGGGAGATGGCAAAACTGTGAGTCTTAAAATAGTGGAGGGAAATCTGAATGAAAATGGTAATCTGGTGTTGAAAGCAGGGAACCTTTAAGATGAGATTGAAGCTGATTTATTTGACTAAAGATTGACTGCTGTTTTGGACTTGTTCTGATGAATTTGGAGTTGATTTAGACTGATTATTCAGGAATTTGGATTCTAATCTGATGGATTTGTGACTTGTAAAAGAAGAAGAATGGTGGAAAGAAGTAAGAGACAGGACTGAATTTAAGAACGGAAGTGACATTTTGAGATTATACAGAGAGAAGAGAAGCTGATGCAATAGATCATGACTAAATGAAATGTGAACGGATAAGGAAAGGAAAGTGAATGAATAATACTGGACCTTTTTCTACAGAATATAATTAATGAAATAATATTTTGATTAAGGTTTGATTGAATTTATAAGGAACTTAAAAGTTGAAATGATATGAAATTGTGAGAAGATTGAGGAACTATTATCCTGATGATTATTGATTGTTTGATTATTAAGAGTTAATGAAATAAGTAAGATTATATATATAAGAAGTAGAATTTACTAGAAGTGGATTTGTTTAATCCTATATTTTAATATCTATTATCTGTTTAAAAGAAACTGAACCCTATAGTTAAGGATAAAGAATATAATTGATATATCATAATATAATAATATACTATAACTGTATAAGAACAATTTATAGTAATTATACCCTATTCAATTCTATCATACCCTTTCTCCCTCTCCCTCTTTATTTTGATATTATCCTTCCTGCCCTCCCTTTTGCTCTCTCTCTTCCTTCTCTTCTCTAATATTGGTGATCCAGCTAACCCTAGGCTTTATATAAGATTGAATTAACATATAATACTACATAATATTATAAATTGGAGCAGCGGTAAGGTATATTTTAAGGGAAATTACTGAACAGAATTGACAACAAAGGGGAAATTAAATAGTGAATGGTAAAGTGGGAAGATATTTACAACAAAGTTAGGAACATGACCAGTACTATGACAATGACCCTGAAAGGTAAAAAATGATTTCTGATTCATCAGTATCCACTGCATCTCCAGTCAGTCAAAAAACAATAAAAGGAATGCTGAACATGGATAAACAAGCAACACTGCCAATATGCAGACGATGCAAGCAACATTAACAGCCATTCAGGAAACGATGCTTAAAATGCAGGAGACAATGGTAAACAACCATTCAGATGAGAAGATAGGAACAATTCAACAGACAGTAGAGAAGAATGAACAAAAAATAAGGAATATAGAAATCACAGCTGAACAAACAGACAAGAGACTGGAAGGGATGGACAGGAAGGTAACAGAGATGTATATAGATCTGGAGGATTTGATCATCCATCTCAAAATGGAATGTGCAGCATTTTATTTGAGGTTCCAAAATGTATTGGAATCCAAAGATGAAGATCTAGGAGCCATAATATCTCACCTAATAGCAAAGGCATTGCAAAGGGACCAACAGGAAATAGTGGAAGAATTGGATGAGGTCTTTCAAATTCATACAAACTATGACAGACAAAACAAACTGCCAAGGGGGGTCCACATTAGGTTCACCAGGAAAAGTGTAAGGGATATTGTATATAGAATTACAAAGGATGAGCCGATAGCGTACAAAGAAAAAGAGATCACAACCTTGAAACAAATCCCGAGGCAGGTGAGGGAGCTGAGGAAGGATTATAGATCTCTGGCGATACTTCTGAATAAACGAAATATCTGGTTCCAATGGTTGGTTCCTGAAGGAATGCTGGTGACGTGGTAAGAAAGAAGAGTAAAAATTGACAGCATCAAAAAGGTGCAAGAATTTTATGACCAGGTGATAGAAATAGAGGAGGAGGGGAGTAGCAGAGAAGAGTCGGAAAGCAAGAGTCAGGAGGACCAACAAGAAGACCAACAACAGGGAATACAGGAAACGGACCAAGAAGAGAGAGGCAAAGAAAAGAGAAGGATTAAGAATAAGACCCTAAGGAGAAGCAAGAACCAAAAGAAGATATAGGTAGACTCAGAATCAACAATGGAAGAGATTAAACTACTCTCAATAAACATCAACAGATTAAACTCCCAGATTAAGAGAAAACAAATATTAACTAAATTAATTAAACAAAATGCTGACATTATATGTCTACAGGAGGTACATATCCAAAAACAACACAAAAATATTTAGAATACTCCAAGTTAGATGTATTATTTACAGCATTGGCAGATCAAAAGAAAAGGGGGGTTTATATTAAAAAAGGGATAAATGCAAAACAAATTTATGCAGATGAACAAGGCAAAATTTTAATGATACAAATTAATTTGCAACAAAAACAACTACTATTGGTGGTTATGTAGGCCCCTAATGATAACAGAAGAAGTTTTATAACAGATTACATGATAAAATAATTAGTATAGGTGAAGAAAATATCTGCTTAATAGGGGATTTCAATGTCATTGCTGATATTTAAAAAAATTATGTTAGTATGGAAGAGACCAGGAAAAAAAAAAAGAGAACTCTACCAAAAACTTTCTTCAATGTAATGGAAGAGACCAACTTGGAAGACATATGGAGAAGAGAAATCCAAATGAGAAGAAATTCACATTTTATTCTAGTCCACAAAAACCCTAGTCCAGAATCAATATGGTGTAGGCAAATGGGGCAATTGAGAAAGACATTAGTGAAGTAGAAATAATGCCTAATATATGAGCTGACCATAGCCCGGTAAAAATTACATGGAAAGGACAATATAAAAGGAAAAGGAGATGGATACTAAACCCACAAATAACAAAAGAAAAAGAATATATTCAAAGAATTAAAGATGAATTAGAAATATTTTTTAAGGTTAACCTAAATTTATGGGATACCACAAAGGCCTTCATGAGAGGCATACCAATAGCTTATATAGCTAAGAAAAATAAAGAAAAATGGAAGAAACAGAACGAACTACAAGAAAGGATTAAAAAAATTGATATGAGCTTCAAAAAGATGCAAAAAATATGGAAGTTAAGGAAGAAATAGGGAGGATTAGACATGAATTAAATTTGATAGATTCTGAGGAAAATGCATGCATCTTAAAAACTGTCAAACGTATTTTTTGAATCATCAAATAAACCAGGAAGATGGTTGTCCCATAAACTAAAAATAGAGAAAGAAAAAAGATTAATTCAGCAATTTAAGAATGAGGAATAGTGTACTATCAGATGGAGGAGAAAAAGAATTGTGCAAAAGTATTTTGGTGAGCTCTATAAGCAAGAAGAAGTTATGGAAGAAAACATTAGACACTACTTGGAGGGAAATGGTCTGAGCCCAATCTCTGAAGAAAAGAGAGAATTATTCAACAAAGAAATAACACTGGTAGAGCTACAAAAGGAAATACAAAAACATAATAAAACACCAGGTCCAGATGTCTATCCGGCGAACTATATAAAAATCTATCCAACATATTTGAACCAATAGAACTATATAACGAGGCATTAATGCAAGCTAGACTCCCAAGGTCCTGGTCCGAGGCATACATCTCCTTAATTTCAAAAGATGGCATCGATCAACAATTAATTGCGAACTATAGGCCAATCTTGTTGCTAAATATGGATTATAAGATATTTATGACAATATTGGTAGAAAGAATGAAACCAATTCTGAGTGAACTTATACATACAGACCAGAATGGTTTCCTCCCAAACAGACAAATCAAAAACAATATTAGAACAGTGCTAAACTTGATTGAATATTACGAAGCTCACCCAGAAAAACAGGCAGCCTTAATCTTCCTAGACGCGCAAAAAGCATTCGATAATCTCAATTAGAAATTCATGTTATATCAAATTAAAAAGTTGAACTTTGGCACCAGTATAGAAAAAACATTACAAGAACTATACTTAAATAAAAAAACGAGCATATTACTAAATGGAGATCATACAGAAGATTTTGAAATTGCAAAAGAAGTGAGACAAGGGTGTCCACTATTGCCGCTGCTATTCATCTAGTTTTGCTAGCTGCAACCAGACAAAACCCAGAGATTCACGGAATTAAAATTAGAAATGAGGAATATAAAGTTCAGGCATTTGCTGATGATTTGGTATTTATAGTGGAAGATCCAATGAATTTGGGACCAATATTGTTGCAACAAATAGAAAAATTTGGGGAAATGGCAGGATTCAAAATAAATAAAAACAAAGCTAAGATAATAGTCAAAAACTGTATAACAAAACAGAAAGTAGAATTAGAAAACATAATGGGATTGCAGATAGTAAAAAAGGTGAAATATCTGAGAATTTGGTTATCACCCAGATGTTCATCACTAAAAGAGGACAATTATATTAAATTGGTTAAGCAAATTAGGAAAGAATTGGAATTATGGGCCACATTGAAACTGTCTCTATTAGAAAGAATAGCAGCGTTGAAAATGAATATCTTACCAAAATTAATATATTTATTCCAAATGATCCCAATTAAACTAGGGAAACCTTTCTTTATAGAACTAAACAAAATGACATCTAAGTTTGTCTGGTTGGGCAAGAGGCCACGTATTAAAATGAAACTATTACAAGATGACAGGAGCAGAGGCGGTCTTGGACTATCAGAATGGGAGCTCTACTATCAGGCAGCGGTGTTGAATTGGGCCAAGGACTGGGTCAAATTAAGTGATAAGAGAATCCTAACACTAGAAGGACATGACCTCCTGATAGGTTGGCATGCATTTTTGTGGGAAAACAAAAGTAATGTATGTATCTATTTTAATCAACATCTAATAAGAGACTCATTGATCACAACATGGAAAAAAATCAAAGCTAAACATTATATGGAAATCCCGCTGATGGCTGTCAACCATGGAGGCCATAATCCATCCAAATAGATTAGATTTAAGGAAAATGGTAAGCTATGAGGAATTATTAAATAGTCAAGAAAAATTAAAATCAAATCAAGAACTAAAGGAAAATGGAATCATAATTGATTGATGGCCATATTTGCAAATCCAAAATAAATATAAGAATATTTAAAAGATTTTGGCTTTGACAAAGGGCAGAATCAATTAGATAAAATCTTAATGGGACCGGAAAATTTTTTTATAACTAAAATATATAAATATTTATTAGACTTCAAAATGGAAGAGGGAACAGTCAAAGAGGCAATGATTGCATGGGCACAGAATTTTGGACATACTATAGAATTAGGGGAATGGGAGAAAATATGGAATATAAATTATAAGCTGACTATATCCTCAGCATTCAAAGAAAATATATATAAAATGTTTTACAGATGGTATTTAGCTCCAGTGAGATTGACAAAAATGTATCCCAATTCAATCCCCAAGTGTTGGAAGTGTAAAAAAGTTGACAGTACATTTTACTGTCAAAATGAAAACATTCAGTTTTATAAATTAGAGGAAATGAATTGTGTTTTTTTGTTGCCAGCATACTTTATTTACAAAATAACTAATAAACAAAAGAAACAGCAGTACCATTCTAATAAGCAAATGAAAGAAAGCTATAATGAAAGATGAAGTAGAAGTAAAACTCCTTCTCTGCACACATGCGCAGTAAAACAGAACATCACAATACACTCATATCTTGTTACTATATAACCAGTCCAGCTCATTCTGTAAACTTCTTTGGAAGCTTCTCAGACAAACCAAAACAAACACAGTGACACCCCCTTCTTTGTCTGATGAGCGGACATCAGGTAAGGCACATCTTCTCACTCAGGTATTCATGCTCAACAGCTTCAAGTGGTCTGTTGATGTAACCTACAAATTTCAATATAAAATATTTCTGCAAAGTGTTAGCAAAACTCTCATTCATTTGCTTATTTGAACCAATATAAACAATATCATCAACATAAAAAATTATCTCATATGCATTCCCAGATCTTTTTGTGAACATGCATTCATCAGTTTCGGATTTAATAAAACCCATTAAATTTAGTTTGTCAGTTAGACATAAATACTACATTAAACCAGACTGTTTCAGACCACAAAGACTTTTGTTTAAGAGCCAGGTATCCCCTTCTTGCTTCCGGAACCCTGGAGGACCTTTGACGTAAATTTCTTCATCCAGGTCAGCATGTAAATAAGCTGTTTCAACATCGAACTGGAACACTTCTAAACTAAGAATAGTTGCAGTGGTTAAAGCAATTTTCACATTCTCAGTCTGAACTGTCGGTGAGTAAGTATTTGTGTAATCCTCAGGATAACATTGAGCGAAACCCTGAGCTACAAGTCTGGCCTTGTATAATGACTCACCATTTGATTTCTTTTGATTCTGTAGATCCATTTGGTGCCAATGACTTTCTTGTTTGCTGGAGGACTTGCAGGTGTAAACACCTTGAGTTTCTTTAGACTGTCCATTTCAGCCTGCATGGCCTCATACTATTTCTCTTGTTCTGAATTGGGAAGATGCTTAATTTGCATGAAGTTGTCCGGAGGCAGTGTAACAGCACAAAGCAAAGGTAAAGGTGCTTTTGCCAATTGCCATGAATATCGCTTCGAGGGATCCCCTTGTTGACCCTCTCGGAATGTCTCGGAACAATGGTCCATTCTTCTTCCATTTCATCCTCGTCTTCTTCCTTGTCGCTAGCCTCAGCATCGATGATTTGCAAAGACGGAACCTCTGGTTGAGAAGAACTAGTTGATGGAACATCCACCGGATAATCTCGATCAACAGACTATGTAACATCATCTCTAGGAAAATAAACTCAGGGATCATTTGAGTGAATTCTGGACCAGTCAGCATCTTCTTCAAAATTAAAGGATTGAGAAACTATAATTACATTTCTGGAGTCAACGAACTTGCTGCATCTGGAATTGTCATCAATACCCATAAATCTCAGTCTTTTTGCTGCTGGACCTCCTTTCTTTCTTTGAGCTAATGGAATATTCACCATAGCATAGAAACCAAAAATATGGATATTTCTCAAGTCGGGTTTATATCCATATAACATGAAGAAAAGTGTCTGGTTTATTACACTGCTCCAAATGATGTAGTTTGCATATTTAATTGCTTCACCCCAGTATGGGAAACTCAGATTAGCATCTTCTAGGAGACAACACATCATTGTTTGCAGGACTCCATTTCTATGTTCCGCCACTCCATTTTCCACAGGAATGTAAGGAGCTGAGGTCTGGTGCAGAATTCCATTCTTACACATCCAGTCCTTAAAACGCTGGGACATGAATTCAGCACTGCGATCACTTTGAATTCTGGCGATGCGAACACCATGTTGAATGTTAACATAAGTTGCAAAGTCTTTAAAGTTCTGAAAGGTCTCAGATTTTTTCTTCATAGGAAACACACATCCATATATAGAATAATTGTCAACAATTGTTAAGAAATATTTTCTACCATCAAGTGGTGGTGCAAATGGACCTACTATGTCAGTATGTACCAATGTCAGCCTTCAAGATTTTCTTCCTTTGCTTCTCTTCTTTTGCTTTGCATCTTATAGGCTTCTATTCTATGCTATGCACAACTGCAACTCTTTATCAAAATATGCCAAGGTCAATGGACAGAAGCCTCATCACCACCTGAAGATGCCCACATGATGCTATGCACCACTTTTAATTGGTGGAGCAAATTGAACTATTGGGGGTGGGAACGTTGCCATCACTTTGTATATGTGATTTACACGCTCATTTTCTCAGATTCAGTATTCTTTTGTTGCTGCCACTTGATTTCCAGTAAAAGATATCTTTTCTCTAACAAATGGAGTCTAAGTATTTCTTTCTTGGATTTTGAATGGAGCACCAGCTGACATTATTCTGAATCTGACCTTACCAGCCCACCCGGAGAAATACAAACTATCTTCTGAAGGGGTTTGAAAACAATGTCTAATCCAGCCAGCGACCAAGAAGACCTGGGAGTGACTGGAGGACCAGACTCCCTGTTGATGGAGGAAGCAGGGGAGGCCGACTTCTTGGCTGAACTAAGTCTTGGTGAAAACCCAGCTGCAAAGCCCAAATGGTCCCTGGGAGTCGGTTGGAAGGATCCTGAGGAAAGGCCCCCTCCAAGAGTGACCACAACCCGTCGGCGAGGAAGGGAAGAGCCATGGCAAGAGAAGGAAAGAAGAAATTTCTTACTAACACAAGCCATGCACCTTCTACATGAAGCTCCTTCTACATTGAGCTCGGAGAAGTTCAAGCTGATCAAAGGTATGAGGGGGGAAAGGGGGAGGTAGCTCCAGGCAGAAGAACCAGAGCAGCCACCCCCATAAATCAACTTGGGCTGGCACAACAGGCAGCAGCAGCCCAGGAGCCCCAGCTGGGGGAGTAATTGCCAGAAGGCGTAGAACTCCGAAGGTGCCTCCACTGGAAGTAAAATATGAAGGGGATCCCAGGAGTTAGGAAATTTTTTAGCACAAGTTTGGAGCCATATGGAGGAATATGGGCAGGACTTTTCCTCAGAAGCAGCCAAAGTCAGATGTGTGACCAGGGCTCTGGAGGGAACTGCTGCAAAGTGGATGGTGACTTTGCATAATGATAATGTCCTTCAATTGTTGAATTATGACCAGTTCATGACAGCATTGCGTGCCAGGTTTGAAGATCCTCCAGCTGAACGCAAGGCTAGAATTAGGATGAAAACCATAAATCAGGGGCGGAGATCAGTAGCTGATTACACCCAGGAATTTAGAGAGCTGGCATGCCATATCCGAGGCTGGTCCCAGGGAACCCTGATAGAAGCTTTTAAAGATGGGCTGAATAAAGATGTAAATCAATGCTGTGTGGCCAGAAGAGACCCTGGTGAGCTGCAGCAGTGGTACATGCTGGCAGCAGAGGTGGAAATTGACCTGACCCAAAGCAGATGCCAGGGGGTTTTTGGCTTGAGGAAGTCCCCTCCCACCAGCCCTCAAGAAGGCTTAAAACCTCAAAAAGGAGGACCGGGGGCAAAACTGCATGCTTCCAATGTGGGAAGGAGGGTCACCGGGCTGCAGACTGCCATGCCAAGCTGCAACCAAAGGGGGCGCCAGGAGGAGGGAGAAAATTGGAGAAATCTCCAGCCAAGCCTCATGAAACGGCGCTTAAAGCGGAGGAGGTTGTAGAGGTCGCCCAACCCAAAAGAGAGGAGCTGGGAACTCCAACCTCTTCTGAAGAGAGTGAATCTGAATCAGAAGACAACTCACTGGTAAGTCCAAACAAGGGCCCTATGACCATTCCAGTGAGATTAAGGGTACCCATGTCAGGAGCTGAAGGGAACATGTCAGTTCGGAGATGGTAGAGAAGCTGGGCTTCAGATTAAAGACTCTAAAAATGCCCATAGCTTTTTGCCAATTGGATGGATCAGTAGCTGCACCCTGCGCATTTCATAACGGAACCAGTAGAAATGACAATGGGGAAGCATAGAGACTTTGTGTTTTATTGTGGCTCCTGGGATGGAGCACCCCCTAATACTGGGTTTGCCCTGGCTCCGGAAATGGAACCCCACGTTAATTGGAGGAGGGGATCGTTACGCATACGTACAGACCAAATCCCAGAAGGGGAGGGGAAATCCCAATTGAGAACCAAGAATCCCACGGAGTTGGCTTCCACTGGCACTGAGATTCTGAAAGGGGAAGAGAAAATTCCAGAGGAATACTGGGACTTAAAAGAGGTGTTCAGTGAGAAGGTCTCAGATGAGCTCCCCCCACATCGCTCAACAGATTGTAGTATTGAACTTTTGCCTGGAGTAAAACTCCCAAAACCGAAACTGTACTCGATGACACCGCAGGAACTAGAAGAGCTGCGATTATTTATTGATAAAAATTTGGAACGTAGTTTCATCCAACCTGCTAGGCCCCGGGTGGCGGCTCCAGTTTGTTCTGGAAGAAGAAAGATGGCTCCTTATGCTTGGTAGTTGACTACCGAAATCTCAATGCGATTTCGATGGAGAACGTGTACCCCCTCCCCCTGATGAAGGACATGTTGGCCCATGTGGCTAAAGGAAAAAAATTTTCGAAACTTGATCTGAGAGAAGCATACTACCGAGTCCGAATTAAAGAAGGGGATGAATGGAAGACTGCTTTTAACTGTCCAATGGGTTGTTTCCAATTCAACGTTCTGACATTTGGCCTACAGGGGGCGCCTGCAGTATTCATGCAAATGATAAATCAAGTATTGCAGGAACATTTATAGTGTTAAGTTTATCTTGATGATATTCTTATCTACACGGAGACTCATGATGAGCATATAAAACTAGTGCAGTCAGTCCTGGAAAAGCTTCAAGCGGCTCAATTGTATGCCAAGCTGTCCAAATGTGAATTTCACCAGGAAAAAATTGACTATTTAGGCTATCGTATATCACCTGATGGCATAAAAATGGATCCGGGGAAGGTGCGTGCTGTCTTGGAATGGGCTCCTCTCCGTACCAGGAAACAACTGCAAAGTTTCTTGGGGTTCGCCAACTTTTACCGCCAATTTATTCTGCATTTGTGAAGATCGCAATGCCTATCACAAATCTCCTTAAAACCAAAGGGGAGGTGAAACCAAAGCCTAGTAAACCATTGGAGTGGTCCATGGAGTGTCAAGCTGCTTTTGAAAAACTGAAACATCTGTTTGCTGCCGAACCAGTACTCAACCACCTTTTGTAATCCAAGCTGATGCGAGTGACGTAGCGGTCAGAGCGGTGTTTCTACAAGTAAACGAGATGGGGTCTCTGCAACCATGTGCATATACCTCCCGTAAACTAACTGAAACCGAGAGAAGATGGGCCATCTGGGAAAAAGAAGCTTTTGCAGTTCGATGGGCTCTGTTAACCTGGAGGCATTTCCTAGAAGAAGCCAAATACCCTTTTGAGGTGTGGACAGATCATAAAAATTTGGAGGCTCTGAAAATGCCTTGGAAACTGTCTCCCAAACAAGTTCACTGGGCGCAGCACTTTAAACATTTTAATTTATCATTAAAGTACATTCCTGGGAGAAAGAACTTCATGGCAGATGCTTTGTCTAGATTACCTCAGTATAATAGTGCTCGCCAAGAAGTGGTACGGCTTATTATCCCAACCAAACAGTTGGCAGCTCCAATGGTTACCAGAACCCAGAAGAAAAAGGAAATTGATTTGTCAAACGATTTATCTGCACAATTAAAAGAAAACTTGATGATTGGTTCCTAACCCACTCAAATAACTGTACAATTAGAGATGGATTGGCCTGGGTGGGGGCCAAATTATGTGTACCGACAAAGCTGAGTAACCAAATTTTACATCAAGCTCGTGATTCTAAAGCTGCTGGACATTTTGGATTCATGAAGGCCCTACACTTGGTCAAAAGGCAATTTTGGTGGCCCATGTTGAAAAAGGACATTGAGACTTATGTTGCTAGCTGCCCTGTCTGTACCTCGGCCAAGTGGCCGCCTGGTAAACCAGCAGGCTTATTGCAGAATGTGCTAGACCAACTGCTCCGTGGAAGGAAATCTCCATGGATTTTATAGTGGAATTACCTGAAAGTGGAGGAAATATAGTTATTTGGGTAGTAACAGATCTGTTTTCCAAACAGATACTTTTTATACCCTGTGCGAAGATCCTGTCAGCGAAAACGTTGACTAAATTGTTTATTCTGCATATCTACAGGTTACATGGAGTTCCTGAAAGCATAATCTCAGATAGGGGTGTCCAGTTCACCTCAAATTTCTGGAAAGAGTTCCTGAAATTATTATGCTCTGCCCAGGGTTTAAACTCCACCCACCACCCACAAACCAATGGGGCTTGTGAGAGAACTAATTCGGTATTGGAACAGTGTCTTAGATGTTACATTAATTATCAGCAGGATGATTGGGCTGACTTACTGCCATTCGCTGAGGTGGCGTATGACAATTCGGTACATAGCAGCACTGGATTTACTCCATTTAAAGTGGCTTCGGGACAAGACTTTGTACTCATAACTGAGCTTCCACAGGAGAAACCTAACATTCCCTTGTAAGATGAGTGGATAAAACATCTCCAGCTAACTTGGCCAGTTGCCCACAAAGCATTAGATGATGCTCATCAAGCTCATAAAAAATGTGCAGATAAAAAGAAAAATCCACAAAAACCATATCAAGTTGGTGACAAGGTTTTTTTATCAACCAGATATTTGCAGACCACACAAAAATTGAAAAAGCTTGGATCTAAGTATGTAGGACCTTTCCCAACTGAACGAGTTGTGAACCCTGTGGCAGTCCAATTGAAATTGCCAAAAACCCTCTGACGGATCCATCCTGTTTTCCATGTTAGTTTATTAAAACCTGAACATACTTCTGATCTAAGACCGACTCAAGTAGATCCCCCCGTACCATTACTTATTGAAGGTGAACAACATTTTGAAGTTAAAGAAATTTTGGATTCTAGGAAAAAGAGAGCTCGAATCCAATATTTGGTTGCTTCGAAGCATTTTCCTTCTTCCCAGTCTGAATGGGT